>JAQJVL010002885.1:0-77445 GCA_035578905.1 Stictocephala bisonia | reverse complement strand
ACATAAACAGAACACTGTTAGACAAATACATAGAACTAAATGTAAAACTAACTGAAGTAGTGAATGAATTAGATAATCAAATTTGTAGAGTCAATGGTAAAATAGAAGAACGAGTAGAACATTTATACACAATAATAGATGACAAAATAGAAAAAGCTTTAACATTTTGTAACACTGACTTTGAGTGTAAAACTGATGACTTTAAGTGTCATATTGATGAAAAGCTAAAAACAATCAGTAACAGACTAGATATAATCCAAATAAATAAACAAACACCGGTAGTAAGAGCTTACAGTAATAAAACCAGTACTAGCAATTTAAACACATTCGATAGGTCACCAAGTAAAGTTATCGATGACAGAAATAAAACAACACCGAACACTACAACCAACAAAGCAATACCTAGTACTAATGCAGAGTTATACTTAGTTGATTTTTACCCAGACTCCAACAAATGTCACCCTATGACATTTATCAAATTTGCGAAGAAATTATTTGCAGACTTATCAGAAGATCGGTGGGATTGTCAAATCTTATTTATTATGAAACATTTAAAAGGGGAATCAAGTGTATGGATAAGAAATAGGTTAGACAAATGGAATAATTTCTTTGAGTTTGAAATAGATTTCAGAAACAAATACTGGGGAATAGATGGATCCATCTCTACGGTCATCTCTCATCCTCTCAGCTCTTCGTTCCAAGAATATGCACTATCTCCTCTAAAGGTACATTTGGTTCTTTTCATTAATTTTGTACATATAAAACAATATCTCTGTGATCGTTCGTGGTAGCGTCCTTTGTACTATTTCTTTTACCAACGTGGACGTTAGTTGGTCCTCCGAAAAGGCATTAAATTTAACAATATCTCAAAACGACCTTAATAATATCCAAGAGAATAATTATTTCTTTACTATATATTTGTAACAACTCAAAACAAAAACACAAGGGATTGGAGTCGCTCGTAGTCCCTTGGGATGACTTCTCTGGCCATCAGGATAGGCGGTTAGTCCACTCGTCCCTCAGGCTTAGGTTGGCCGCTCGTGAAGTCCTCCGGGGGTCGAATCGCAAGGGGTTGGACCGAGGACCCAAGTCTTCTTACTGTAAATTGTTTTATTAAAATTTAATTATAAATGTTTGTAATTATGATTTTGGGCCATATAATATATTTCAGCAATAATATATTTCAGTTCTGTGGATATTCATTTGTAGCAATACATTACATGGTATTGCATTTAAAATTATTCTCATCAGCGCTTACAGATTAGGTATGGAATTTAATCACTGTTTAAAAATCAATTAAAATCATAAATTAAATTTTAAAGTAATCTATTTAAATAAGCAATTTGTGCTTTAAAGTAGTTTTTTAAGTAAAACGCCCAACTTGCAACAGTAGCTGATCTTAAGAAACAGTGTACAATAAGTCACAGCCAACTTCAATATGTGGTCAACAGCTGTTATTGGCATGGGTCTGTTTCTCAGTTATAGTCTAGCTCAGCAGTATTTGTGCATTATTAATTTTTACTTTTCAAACTATTTATATTCTCATAGCTAAACAAAACATTATAGTATAAATAAAAGAAAATATGGAAATATGCTGTTCTTATTGTCGGTATATTTTAATTGAAATGTTGAAATAAGTTTTTAATATCATCATGTACCACCAAAATGTAATCATAGCTTTTATTAAATAATTTATTAAAGTACTGAACATGCTAGTTGTAGAGATGCAGAACAACGCGAGTTCAAGACTAAACATGAATTTGACATAACATGCATGTGCACTTTTTCCATTGATTAAGCGTAAAAACTCTTGAACTAACGCATGGAAAATTTATTCAAAAAAATCATAATGGCGTCTCCATTTGTTATGTCTATTCAGGATTTCCATTGGCTAACCATTTTCTTTCTAACTTCAAAGTAAAAAAACTATGGTTTTGCAATTAGTTCAAATATCAACAAATTCCAAGTGCAATAAAATCTCATGAATAACATTATTGATACCTATTTTTATTTTGCGTGTTATTTTATTACTTGTTGTAAACATGATCATTTAAATGTATAAAACGTTCTAAAATACTTCTAATAAATATTTATATTAAGCATATAGTTTCCATTTATTTATTTAATATATTCTTACTCCATTTTATACGCAATATAGGGGAACCTGGAGAGCCTTGACCATATGGGAGGCTTGACCCACCTTTGAATTTCCCGCTATTTTTCACCACAGGAAACCAATATCATAGGTTATACAAAGCTCTAAGAAGACTGCACTCCCTGTAAAACTTCTGTGGTTGCTGGACAAGTATCTTCAGAGTTATCACCTTATATCTATTTTTGGGCATGAAAAGTAAGTATTTTTATGCATCTTTGTAAGCTTATAAGTCTGCAAAGACTTGAAATAGAAGTTTTCCAATTCAATATTTAAAATTTATATTCTTTTAGCTTTACTTTGATGTATCAACTTGTTGCCTCCACCTAACCTAAAAATCACCATGTGCAATAATTTTTATAATGGTACCGTGGGGAGGGTTGACCCATCAACATTAAGGGAGCCTTGAACACTGGGTCAAACCTCCCCATGGGATGTATTAGTTTGTTGCAACCTTATAGAAGTTAAACAAAAGTTATAATTTTTTATTTGAAACATGAGAATTAATAAAAGATATTTAATAAGTTAAGGTTAGGCTTAAATTTTTCTAATTTTAAAGCCAACAATTAAACAAATATTTAGGTTAAGAGTGTTTTCATGATAATATTTTCTAAATATGTATTTTAAAAATTAATTCCTTTTATTAATAAGGAGCCATTATTTCAGATGCCGTTCTTTTACAAGCCAACAGAAAATCCTCGGAAAAGTCATTCACCAAAGAGGATGAAGGCAGCTGTAAAGAGAGTGGTTGAAGAAGGATGCAGCATTCGAAGTTGCTGATATGTATGATTTGGATAGACAGACACTTATAGATATGTGAAAAAATACATTGCAGTGACACAAAAGAAGATGTTGGAAGAAGAGTCTCTTTTAGAAACATATCTGATTAAAGCTGCTAAATTACATTGTGGTTTTACTCCTGCAACTGCTAGGCAATTTGCTTATCAATTTGCTGTTGCAAATGCTAAGAAAGTGCCTTTCAAATGGCAAGAGGCAAAATCTGCATCTTATAATTGGTTACGAGAATTTATGAAAAGGCATGGCAAGTAACTCTCTCTAAGAACCCCAGAAAGTACCAGTTTAAGTAGTGCCACTGCATTTAATAAAACAAATGTAGGAGAGTTCCAAACTAATTTAAACAAATGTTATGGAAAAGTACAAATTTGGACCTGAATCCATCTACAAAGCAGATGAGACAGGTGTAACTACCGTTCATAAGCCAGGGAAAATCATAGCGCACAAAGTGATAAAACGAGTATCCAAAGCCACTTCTGCAGAAAGAGGTAATTTAATTACTATGTGTGCTACAATCAGCACAATTGGTACATCAATCCCCCCGTTCTTGATTTTTCCTCGGGTTCGTGTAAAGGACTTTATGAAAACTGGTGCTCCTCCTGGGACAGCAGTTGCAGCACACCCAAGTGGATGGATGACGGGGGAAAACTTTGTTTTATATTTGGAGCATTTTATTAAGTACTCTAAGCCTTCAAAAGAAAAATCAGTTTTACTTATACTTAATAACCACGACAGCCATATCACAGTAGAAGGTTGAAACTATGTAAAGACAGTGGTGTTGTCTTATTATCAATACCCCCACATACCAGTCATAAAATACAGCCACTGGATAGGACTGTTTTTGGGCCCTTTAAAACATATTTTAATCAAAGTGGAGATGCATTTATGATAAACAACCCAGGGAAGCCTATGTCTATTTATGATGTACCCTCATTGATAGGTAAAGCTCATCCAAGGGCGTTCACCCCTATAAACATTGAAAAAGGTTTTAGAGTAACAGGAATTTATCCATTTGATTTAGCAATATTTAAATATGAAGATTTTTTTCTGCGAGTGTGACCGACAGGCCTGACCCTAATCTAGCATTAATTGATGCGGAAAAAATCTCAGATAATTCTGATCTCCCTGATAAATCGACTACACCATGTTCCTCAAAAGAACTTCAAACAGAAATTGATAATACATGCCTCCCACATAATAGTTTGCCCACTACATTAATAAAGTCTCCAGAAGAAGTAAGGCCTTTTCCAAAGGCTGGTCCAAGGAAAACACGTGGTGGACGTCGTCCAGCAAAGTCACGCATACGGACAGATACGCCTATTAAGGATTCAATTGAAAGTGAATTTGAAGAACGAAGTAAACGAAAGAAAGAAAAAAATATAAAAGTTGAAAAGACAAAGTTATTATCTAAGAAGGCTAAGGTAGTTAGAAAGATTTTGAGTAGTAGCAGTGAAAGTAGTATTGAATTTGTAAGTGACGTAGACATGATTGCCTATGGGAGACTTTGAGGAGTTTGGAGAAAACGATAAAAATTACAAATTTCAAGAAGGGGACTTTGCAGTTGTGAAATTTACTACAAAGAAAGATAAATGTTATTATGCTGGACGAGTAAATAAATGCATCGAAGATCCATTCGAATATGAAGTGGTATTTTTGAGGAGATGTGGGGAAAGTTTTAATTTTGTTTATCCCGATAATGATAAACAAACTTAAAATGTTGTATCAAATTGTGTATAAAAAAATCAAATTGTGGTTTCAAGATTTGATATGACAAAATTACCCTCTCCTATGTCTAGTGGAGGAACGGAACGTGTCCAGCTAAAGATGAAATTTGTATTTGATTTCTCAAAATACGTTCCATTAAAATAATCATATGAATTCATTTTTCACCATTTGCTAGAGGCCCTATATTATACAATTGTTTGGTTTTAGCACTGCTGTAATATTTTTTGACCTAATGTACTATTTCATTGTAATAAAAACACTAAAAAGCTAAATAAAAGCGTTTTATTTATATCCGGCCGGGTCAACGCTCCCTCAGTATGGGTCAACCTCCCTCATGTAAGGAGGGTTGACCCATTTGTTGAAATATTTTATTTTTAACAAAAATACTTGAAAACAGTTAAGCTTTCAAATAGAAATTAATTTCTATCTTTTAAAACATATGAATTATTTAATGGTAATTTTTGGGACCTTTTATCACGTATGGTATTTTTGATAAAAAATAAAATGTAGAAACATGGTCAAGGCTCCCCAGGTGCCCATATAGATAATATTGTTTATAAATAATTATTCATAAGAAATAAGCTTATTATGCTTCCTATTCATCCAGTTAACAATAATTGTTACAACCCATTTTTTACATCAAGTAAGATTTTAACCAATTTAGCAGTTATTTTTTATTGATATGTGTTTATCTATCTTATAAACAGTTTTGTTGAACACAATTAACATTTTTAAGTTACTAACTTTAATTATCCATAACTCAAAACAATCAATGGTTTATGTATTATTTTGAATATCGTTATAAAAGCTCTATTTTTAAGTCATTTTACTATATCGTTCTCTAGTAACTTTTTTATTTTGAATTCATTTTTTAATATTTTTATAATTATAGCTACAGTGAGACATTTGACAATTGTCAGTAATTTGACTGAATTCTGCAGACACTCGTCCAATCTCACAGCAGGCAAACTCAATAATTTGTCAAGTCTTCATTCTAATCTGATTGAGTGACAGAACTCCTAATTAAATCAATTACAATAGAAAAGGCATTCATGACTTCTGGCCATTTCAGCAAGAGATAAGGAAATTTAGTCTATAACATAGAAAACATTTTCTTTTAAATAGATAAAACATAACTTTATTCAAATATGTAAAGCAATCTTTATTAGATCATTGGATTTATTAAATCGTGTGAAATTAATTGACTGAAATGTACAGTATTCCTTCATATAAATAGAACCCCGAAAACGATATGAATATTAAAAAATTAAAACATCAAAAAATGTGTTCTTTAAAGGTTTTTGACCATATATTTTTAGTTTCAATGTTATCCTACTACTAATAATAATAATAATGTTTATCGCATCAAACCTCAAATGAGGTATTACAATATATAATATAATAAATATAATAAAAATTGAGTTAAATCTACATATAAATTACAGTTGTATTTTAAAAAAATCTTCAATGTTGTACAAACATTCTTCTAATAAATAGTTGCATATAACTTTTTTTTAAATTATTTGATTTCCATATTTCTTAATTTATAAGGCAATTTATTATACAATTTAATAGCCATAAACTCATGATTTTTGTGTGTTGTTGAGTATTTACATTGTTTAATTTTCAGTTGATTCGAATTTCTTGTGTCGTACTTATGTATAATATTTTTGTTTTGAGGAAATTTATTTAAGTTGTTTTTGGTGTATAATAAGCTTTTGTAAATGAATAGTGAAGGAAGAGTCATTATTTTTAGTTTTTTGAATAGAGGTTTGCATGAAGTTTTAAAAGGTGCTCCACAAACTATTCGAATTGCTCTTTTCTGAATTTTAAATAATTTAACTGAATTTGAAGACTGTCCCCATAATATTATTCCATAACTCAATATGGAATGAATATGCGCATAATAAATTTGTATTAGTATATCTTCACTCACATTGTACTTTAGTCATCTTAAACAGTAGATACCTTTGTTCAATTTTTGTATGGTATAATCCACATGATTACTCCAATATATCTTATGATCAAGGATAATTCCTAAAACTTTTATTTGATTTATTTTAAGGTCCAGTCTAAAATTATTTGAGTAGGTAAAATTTATGTCATGTGTTTTGTTTAGATTAAGAATTAATTTATTACCATTGCACCAATTAATAAATTTCTTTGTAGTAAAATAAATCACTTCTTCTAATTTCTCATAACAATTTGATGTAAATACCAATCCAACATCGTCAGCATATAAGAAACATTTAATATTTATGGAGTTCATATTTTTCGGAATATCGTTTATGTAAATATTAAAAAGAAATGGAGATCCTTGTGGTACACCATATTTAATTTCTTTACCTTCTGAAAGTTGACCATTAATTTCTACAAATTGAAATCTATGTTCCAAGTATGATTTCATTAATTTTAGTGCATTATTATCAAATCCATAGTATTTTAACTTTTGGAGAAGAATTTCATGGTTTATACTATCAAATGCTTTTGAGTCATCAAAAATTCTTAAGCAAACAACTTTCCCACTTTCAATAATTTGAATGCAGTTAGAAGTTATACTTTGAACAGCATCAGTTGTACAGTGTTTTTTTTTTTTTTTTCTAAAACCGTATTGTTTTTCAGTAAATAGATTATTATCTTCAAAATAAATGTAAATTTGTTCAAACAGTAGTGATTCAAATATTTTTGAAATAGCTGGAACAATAGAGATAGGCCTGTAATTTTTGTGTGTGACTTCTCCATTTTTATAGATAGGAATAACTTTTACTTGTTTAAATGTACTTGGATATATTCCTAATTCAATACATTTATTATATAAGCATGTAAGTACTTCACATATATCAAGAGAAGCTAATTTTAAGATTTTAGTATTCATATTGTAAATATCATAAGTTGAACTAGTTTTATTCTTGTTTATATTCTCATATACCTTTTCAACTGTATAATGATCAAATTTAAAGATTTTCTTGAATGAGTAAAATTTTTTAAGAGTTGAATAGAATTTTGTGAATTGTCTGTTGTTATCGATAGAATGAGAGTTTCAACAATTTCTATGAAATGATTATTGAATCCATCTGCTGAAAGATGATTAGGAATTGTGTTCTTTTTATATGTTCCAGACAAATCTTTCACTATACTCCAAATAGTTTTACATTTGTTTTTACTATTTTGTATACGATTGTTATTATAATTTATTTTTGCGATCTTAATTTTTTTTATATTCCTTTTTCAAAAATTTATAGAGATTGTTATTAGCTTCATTTGTTGAATTTGTATTTAATAAATATAGCTTTTTACATTCATTTTTCATATTTCTTAATCTGGTAGAATACCATCTATTATTTATTTTAATGTTACTCGTATTTGTATAAATCTTTTTCCAAGGAAAAGAATAGTTAACTGCATTCATAAAGACTTTTTGAAATTCATGGACATTATCATCTATAAGTTGTTTAGAGTATATATATAAAACCAATTAATCTGTTTTAATTCATAAATAATTTTTTTATATTTTTATCTGTAATTGTCCTTCTGAATGCATGATGTGATATTTCAATATTTTCAGATTAACTTTTAATCTTTGCTGATAAGTAGATAGCATTATGGTCTGATTCAGGCGTGAAAATTATTTTATTTTGGAATAATTTTGGATGAACTGTAGTAAAGATGTTGTCTATACATGTTCCAGGATTAATAACACCAGGCCTTGTGATTTCATGATTTGTTTGTTGCAAACCAAAACTATTCATTAAACTTTGAAGTTGAAAAGCTTCTTTACTTGCCACTTTTGCAACCTTTCCCCAAGGTGGTATGCAAATATCCGGATATTCATTGGAGAAGGGTGTGGTTCTTGAAAAAGGGCCTTGAAGATAGAGGGAACGATCAGACGTTCTTAAGTTTGCTCGGTGAGAGATAGGGCGCCACCTTGTTGTAGGCTAGTATAATGTGCAGGGCTCAACAAGGAACATGACTCGTGCTCCCAAAAGAAAATACTGACCTAACTCCCTACTACCATATACAAGATATTTTTTCAACCCAGGCCTTTGGATTTCAATGGTTAGATTGAACCTGCTCAAGATAAAATTTTTATAATAAAAAATCTCACCTGTTTACCTTATACTCAATTAAATCTAGGTAGGTATGACTAAAATTCAAAACAAAGTGTAAGCCATCTTGAAAAGTTAGCTCTGTAACTGATTGCGACACAAGATTCACTTTTCATAAAAATAACCATACAAAAGCTTTCAGAGACTTATAACAGACGGTCATTTTGAAATAAAACGTGAAAATGTATTTTGATCTACTTCCTAACATTGGTTCAGAAGAAGTATCCGAGGTAGGCATGTTTGGAAGCCTATTTGTTTTAGCTGCCCTGTTCATCACCCTTTTGGTGCTAGCACTCGGATGGTTAGCGTGGGATGTGGCGAAGGATGTGTGGGCAAGACTGTTAGCACTGCTAAGACGAGGGGATCCCCAAGTTGAAGTAATCTCAGAGCCGGCGTGGCGTGGTAGAGCGGCACGGCTTCAGTAGCGGACCTCCAGGCGGGAAAGGGCGAGCAGTATCCTCCACTGACAGCTACGTCCTCACTGCTCATTGTGTAGTCCAGGGGTTGGATTCAGAGGTGATCCCAAAAAGCCCCACAAGAAGTTATTTCTTCTGGTGAATTCCAGCAAACACAGGTTACAGTATCTTTGTGATCTGCTTCTTTTGCAAATTATATATTTAATCGCATTTCACTATTTCTTTAAATGTTCTAGTGTCATGAAATAGTTTAAATAACTAACATTTTAACAGAAGTAACTCTCCAATGGAAATTGTACCAATCGTCTTGTTTACTCAAACATTATTAAAAAAATAAATAAATACATAACATTCAAAAAAAATTTACACACCCATCACGAATTCTCCGGAACCACAAAACAGATATGGAGAATAATGTGACACCTTTCCAAGAAGGAAAGCCTACAAAGATAACTCCAGATATGAGCACATGGAAACGAACAAAGGAAAATATTACGAGGTTAGGAATTATAACATAACAAATATTTGAAAAATAACTTTATTCAGATACGTAACATATAGAAGTTGCTTTTTAATACACTTTCAAAACTAAGCAAAAAGAAACAATTTTTACAAGATTAGTAAAAGCTGTTTCTTTTTGTTTCATACACAAACTTAAATCTCTACCACAGTGTCATTTGGTTGGTACTTTCTAGTGTCGAATTCTAACAATGTCATATATATTTTTAACTTCCATAAGTAATTTTATAAACGGCCAGATCGAAAGTTTCAAAATGAGTTTATTTTGAGATTTGTTGAAATCAATAATGTCAAAAGACGTCACCCAAGGGTCAATAAAACCAAAGAAAAATCTCAGTTAATGAGAACAATGAAGACTTTGTACAAAACAGAAATAGTGATAAAGTGCCTGTTTGCATGAACGCTTTCATATCAATTCTGGGTGTCTCACGCTTTCGCGTGAATAACATTACTAAAGATTTCAAAGCAACTGGAGAAGCTGTTGACAAGAGAGGAGGGTTTTATAAAGCTAACAAATATAATAACCAAAAGAGAAGCGTTATGAATTTTATTAATTCATTTGAATATGTTGAGAGTAATAACTGCAGAGGAAACAGTTCCAGAAAGTATCTGTCTAACGAGCTTAGTGTACGAAAGATATGGAGAATGTATTCTTCTAGAATCGAAAACCTACCAGTGAAACCTTCTTTCGTCGTAAGATTTTTAATACTAAATAAAATGTTGGTTTCGGAACACCAATAACCGATGTGTGCTCATCTGCTTAAAGATGAAAGAATTAATTAAGATTCGAAAGGATAACAATAAGCAAGTCGAACTTATGACAGAAAAGGGAATACATCGCCTTCTACGATAAATTAAAAGACACAGATGAAGAAACATTAATATTATCTTTTGACTGCCAGAAAAATCTACCCTTACCAAAAATATCTGACCATCGAGTTATTTACAACCGTAAGTTTTACTTCCAAAGTTTCACGATTTGAAAGGACACAGTAAGTCGCCCCTTATATCCTACAACACTCACATCTTATTGTTGGACTGAGAACGAATTTTCAAAGGATTGGAACTTGATTTCATCATGCGTTTATGCTGTTTACGTTCAATTGACCAGCCATAAGAGGATAAGGCTAGTTTCAGATGGCTGTGGGGGCCAAAATAAGAATTTCACATTAGTTACAATGTGCCACGCTGATTTGCGCCAGGTAATATTAGAGAAATTAATCTTATTTTCCCAGTCACAGGTCTCAGTATTTTTCACGCCGACAGAGTATTTGGTATTATAGAGCGTCGATCGTAAAACCTGCAAAAATTATTCCTATTTTATCAGAACATTCCACCATAAAGCGTACTGATACTAAATGTGACGTTGCTGACTCCGTACTGTGGCACGCGCGTTTTTAAGGACCTGAAACAACGGAACTTCCAAATTTCTAATTTTTAAAGGATACATTTGTAAAAAGAAAACAAAATCTTTTAGTATACAAAAGGGGTGAAAATATTTACAGGACTGATCTTGGTAAAAAACAAATTTTCACCAAGAAATATATTTTAACTAGCCAGTTAAATCCTGATATCATTGAGAAGAGGAATTCGATCTCAGCCGAAAAGAAGAAAGATATTGAGAAATTATTTATCAACCATTTCAGTCCAAGCTAGAAAGACAACGAAGAACTCCAGTGCTATAAGAAAATAATTTATGGAATCGACAATACACTGATTCCACAAGAAGAAATATGTGAAATGGTGAAAAGATCTGCAATTATCAAAATTTAAAACTTTATTTGCAGAAAAAGTATTCCTTTAACAAAAGTTTTGTGTTCATTTTTTACAATGAAGTACAATATAGTATTGTATTGTTGACCATAATAAACTAATTCTTTTTATTTTATAAACTACAGTTATATATTTATTTTGTCCTTATTACAAACTTCTATTTAGTTTTGACGGTGTATGTTTGCGAAACCAAGTAACATTTTGAAAGTAAAAGATTGATTTTAAAGATTTAAACTTTTAAACTTGTTATTTAAAAGAACCTGTTTATACACTGAAGCCCTCCTTTTATGATAAATCCACATAGGATCACGGAATGCTATTTTCAAAACTCACTCGATCCAAGACTGTTGGAGTAAAACTAATATGACCAAAAACTAATTTTCAAAACTCATATGAACCAATTTTCAAACGTATTTTATTTTATTTTTTTTTATTTTTACCAAATTAAAATGATCAAGCAACATTTATTTTCAATCCTACTACAATAATCCATATGAATAATTAAACTGCTTCTTAGTAAAACATCGGTAGGCCTACATATGTTATATCACTTGTTTATGATTTCTCAAAATGTTGCTTTTAGGATCATGAGAGTTTTGACTCTCATATATAAAAATATTTAATCACAATCCTTCTTAATATATATATGGAAAATACGTTAAATGTACATACATTATTAAATTATAGTTAAATATTGACATTAGAGAATGTTTTTCATAATTCCAAACAAAATAAGACAATCATTGCTAAAACCATACGGAAGTGAAAGTCTTTCATAGTATACAGGGTGATATTTTTAAGTGTGCCACCATTGGGATCTTTTAAACCTGCAGAGATACAGTACAACAAAATTTAAATGGGAAACTTCACAAAATTTTTCCTCAATAATGAAAATATAAGTTTTTTTTTTTTATTTAAAAAAGCCGCCATTTTCCAAAATACCTAACAACTTATTTTTTTTTCTTATGGAACGCTATGTATTTAATAAATGTTTCTGATAGAAAGTGTGATGTTAAGACTTTTTCATTCTTTGCATTTTTTCCGTAATATTTTTCCCGTTTCTAAGCTATAGACACTCAAATTAAACACGCCAAATTTTGACATTGCAAAATTAAAATAACAACCATGTTTTATTCTGTAATATTAAGATCCATGCTTAAATTCATACATATTAGTTGTAATAAGTCGAATACCTTAGAGAAAATAACTATAGTTAGCACAAGTTTTTATAGTGAATAATAGTTTTTAATAACCCAGTTTCTATTACTAATTTTAAAAACATTTGGTATTTCCTTTTCCAACGTAGTTTCCCAATTAAATATATTTTGTATGATAAAATAGTGCTTAATACAATATAAGTTAATTATTGTGACAGGTATGTAATGGCAGTACAGTATATTTTTGAATATTTAATGCCCTGGTTCCCTCTAAAGTTGCCATGTTTAAACATTTGAGTGTCTATAGATTATAAACGGCTAATATTACGGGAAAATTGAAAGAAAAAAAAGGTTTTAAAATTACATTTTCTGTCAGAAACCTTTATTAAATACTTAGCATTCTATAAGAAAATATTGTTGTTCGGCATTTTAGAAGGCGGCTTTAAAAAAAAAGCTAAATGCATATTTTTATTAATGAGGAAAAAATAGGTGAGGTTCCCAATTTAAAGTTTATTGTATCTCTGCAAGTGTAAAAGATCCCAATCTTTTATACTTGCAGTGTATCTCTGCACACTTAAAAGAATCGCCCTGGACATCGAAAAAAAACATCTAATAAATTCTCTACACGCTGATTTGGAAGAGAGATTTGTCGCTAAACAGTGTCCGTAACAGGTAAAACTGTATTTGACGCAGATAAATCTGTATCGGAGAAGATAAAATCTGACGCTATTGTGACGGGTTAGGCACAAAGCCGATTATTTGGAGGACTACGCATTAGAGCTGTCACATTTCTGCCTTCCAGTAAAATAATGGAAATGTAGGAGCTAGTGCGTGGGGCGAGTGCGTTGTTTGAGTGTTATCTCTTCAAACGAATTGTGCATTAAGTGATATTATACTCCTACATAAAAACTTACATAGTTACACTATACTTCTTTAAAAATTACTTTAACAATACGTAACTCATAAACATGTTTCCCTCAGTTATTCCTTATGTTTTCCACTAAAAGTAATATTCCCATAACATTTAGTTCAAATAATTAAAAACATTATTTGTGTAATAATACAAAAACCATATTCGAATAGCAAAAAAGGCATAAATATACTGTTTACATCAAATAAAGTATGTATATCCATCTGCTAGTTTAAACCACGAAGAGGAGTTTGGTACTATTAAAGACAGTTCAGTGTGACCAAGTACATAAAGACAGTTCAGTGTGACCAAGTACATAAAGACAGTTCAGTGTGACCAAGTACATAAAGACAGTTCAGTGTGACCAAGTACATAAAGACAGTTCAGTGTGACCAAGTACATAAAGACAGTTCAGTGTGACCAAGTACATAAAGACAGTTCAGTGTGACCAAGTACATAAAGACAGTTCAGTGTGACCAAGTACATAAAGACAGTTCAGTGTGACCAAGTACATAAAGGCAGTTCAGTGTGACCAAGTACATAAAGACAGTTCAGTGTGACCAAGTACATAAAGACAGTTCAGTGTGACCAAATACATAAAGACAGTTCAGTGTGACCAAGTACATAAAGACAGTTCAGTGTGACCAAGTACATAAAGACAGTTCAGTGTGACCAAGTACATAAAGGCAGTTCAGTGTGACCAAGTACATAAAGACAGTTCAGTGTGACCAAGTACATAAAGACAGTTCAGTGTGACCAAGTACATAAAGGCAGTTCAGTGTGACCAAGTACATAAAGGCAGTTCAGTGTGACCAAGTACATAAAGACAGTTCAGTGTGACCAAGTACATAAAGACAGTTCAGTGTGACCAAGTACATAAAGACAGTTCAGTGTGACCAAGTACATAAAGACAGTTCAGTGTGACCAAGTACATAAAGACAGTTCAGTGTGACCAAGTACATAAAGACAGTTCAGTGTGACCAAGTACATAAAGACAGTTCAGTGTGACCAAGTACATAAAGACAGTTCAGTGTGACCAAGTACATAAAGGCAGTTCAGTGTGACCAAGTACATAAAGACAGTTCAGTGTGACCAAGTACATAAAGACAGTTCAGTGTGACCAAGTACATAAAGGCAGTTCAGTGTGACCAAGTACATAAAGGCAGTTCAGTGTGACCAAGTACATAAAGACAGTTCAGTGTGACCAAGTACATAAAGACAGTTCAGTGTGACCAAGTACATAAAGACAGTTCAGTGTGACCAAGTACATAAAGACAGTTCAGTGTGACCAAGTACATAAAGACAGTTTACTGTGACCAAGTACATAAAGACACTCGCAATACTTTAACAAAGCTTTCATATCGAAGTTATCCGAAACATCTCAAAGGGCCTCGACCATGCTATAAAGAATGCAAGAGTCCGTGGCAACCTGTGTCAGTTAAGATTTTCTGGACCTGGCACACTAATTTATTTATGACGTCCTAAGTAATTTTAAATTACGTAGTTAGTGACTTCATGGTGTTGGTAAATTGATGACATAATTTTGGTGATATATGTGCCTACCAGAACTACAAAGTATGGAGATAAGCTTAAGCATATGGGGGATATTGTACATACAGTTGAAATGAACAAGTTTTAAAAGAGATGCACAACACAACAACAGTGATGTTTGAATCCTTGTGCTAAGGTCGGTCCTGTTACGTTCACAGCAATATAAACCATTGGTTGTACTCGTTTACAAACCATAAGACAGTATGATAGCAGAAAGAGGTATACTTTAAATTTATGATATCTAAAAGAGTTGAAGAACCACAACAAAAATGTATAGTCAAGACATCGAAAGAATGCGGAGAAGACATCTGTGGAAGAAGATGAAAGGCAGGATGAATTCGAAAGAAGAGAAAAAGAAGAAGAATATCATTCTGTAAAAGAGATTTTTTTCAAAATAGCTTAGGCTGACGTTGGCCCAGTTTAAAACGCCATGACGTCACAACCTACGTCACCAAAATTCCATCATACAACGCCATGACATCACCTACTACGTCATTTAAAATTACTCGTGACGTCATTTCTATTTTGTGACAGGTCCAGTAAATCCCACTACTTGTTTCTTCTCCTGTCATCACCCCTCTTCAAAATATGAATGTAAGAATAAGAATAGGTAATGGGTTCATCCAGAAAACGTTTTCCCCAGGTTAATGGACAGTAATAAGTCATATATAGGCCATTCAGATTACTATCACGAAGCATAACACATTATCCAAGTTTCTTCCTGTGATATGGAAATCCGGAAGCTTGAATCCGGAAATAGTACACCTACGACTAAGATTCTAACTACGGGGACACCGAAGAAACTCAGAAATCATCGAGCCACTAGACAAAGGTTCTGCTAAAGACGCAACGAAGAAACAAAATTATTATTTTTTTTCATTTTCATTAGTTATTAAAACGTGGAGGCGTTTGGAAAGTAGTGGCAACGCCTAAGCGTACTCCCTCTGCCACAATTTAACTAATAAGATACAATACTCCAGAAGCTGTCCCAACTGAACTGACGGTAGGGTAAACCCCACTTAGGACTTATCACTACCACAATCATTTTTTCCCCTTCTGTACGGGTTTAGGCAATGGATGCTAAAATGTCTTAATTTCTCCCTTCACTATAAACAAAGATTTGGTATTCACAAATAAAGTCCTATCACTGTAAATATTAACACCCAGATGAATTAATTACTAAATTAAAATACTATGTCTTTCTTTCTCCGTGATTAGTAAGAGATGGTTGCATCAGAGGATAACAATTCCATACTTCATGGAATTATTGGCAAGAGACATTTGTAACGATTCTATTTGAAAATTGTTTTATCACTTGTGAAAATAATTAATTCGGAATACGTTTATATTTTGTAACGAATATACAGAGAGTACAGTTAGATTTGAGCTTGTTGGAAACAGTATTTTGATAAAATAATTGCCAGTGTCGTAAATGATTCGTTGGAATTATCTGTGAACGTCCATGCACTTAAGTGATAGGCCTGAAGTGGTTAGTATTGACTGAGTTGGAGTAACGCTCATATTGGGCTCCCTTGAGACTCGCTGTAGTGTTGCCAATCTCCCTCGGCGTATTGACACATACACGTCTAGAGCTTCCCTCACCAATTATTGGCCGCTCATTCGGTGAAACCTCGTCCAATATTAACGTTCCCGTTCAATGGGCATGTGGAAGTAATTTGCGGTTATACAACGTAGCTAACAACTATAAAGGTATTCTTAACGTTTGGCAGTTTAAAATAAATGAAAAACCAAAAATTATCATATAAATTTTTTATTGGGGTATTAAGTGAGCGTAAAAAGAGTAGGTTTCAGAAGTTTCTATAGAACTAATAAATAGAAGTGAGTGTTTTATAGTAATAAAAATGAAAATATCTTTAAAAGTACTATCCATCAAGTTGCAACAGTAATTACGTAATATATAAAGCATTACAATTTTTTTTACCGATATTAACTATCGATAATTTTGAGTTTTAGTGAATATTAAGGTGATGATGTTTTGCTCCAGATGTAGTTTAGTCTTTTAAATGCTATATTACATATTGATATTGAACTGTTAAAATACTCCAACTACATCTAGAGCAAAACAATATCTTAATATTTACCAAACTTCTTTTGTACAATAGTATTCTTCAACGCACAGTCTGTATTTGGTAATAAATGTAAACTTTTCTTAAAGAATCATTATTACAGCATTAGGGATATTCTCTCATACTAAGCAGACATATTTATAGCCATTAGTTAGTAAATATGCTTATCGTATTACTTATCTATGTCAGGTACTGATTTGTAAAAAATCTCAAAACATATATGACGCTATTGTGCAGTTATACAGCTGTTTATTTATAAAAACAAAGTGTTGATTTGGTTTGCGTCGTATGAAGTCTCGTTGACGATATGTTCATCGATTTCAACATTATGAGTTGAATTGCATTAGTACACATGAACTAAGTAAAATATAAACTGTATTACTTTCAATAGTAAATCCTTTATAGTTCCAATCGATGCTATGGCTCCTCAACCCAGCCACTCCCGCCAGGATGAAACTGTATCTCAGAGACTGTAAACACCGAAGATATGTGCTTTTATGGGAAAATCCTTTCCCTTCTCCATTCGTTCAGAAACACTATATTGAACCTGAATATGTAACATTTTATTGATACATAAATATTTTGACATTAAATATTTATGTGTTTTATACTTTTATATATGCAGGCGGAAGTCAGGTCTCGATAAATGTTAATGGCAGCTTTCTGTTGGCAGTCCTTGAACAAGCCAATACACAAGTGGACATTGCAGAACTGCTATAAAGTACTATAAAGTACATTGTAACGAATAATAATACTATAGATAAACTAGTTAACGTACAGATTCACTGTCAACTATAAAATTCACTCAAAGTATTATTGATACTGGGAAGAAAGTAGAATGGTTTTAAAAATAATAAAATGGATTTTAGATCAATCAATGCTTATTTCAACTTACACCTAGCCTCTGTAATATCAGATCTAATGAACGATTAGGCAAATTGGCAAAATAAGCTTCAAACGGAGACATGCACCAGTTGGATGCTAAATCCTTATGGATTACTTCAAATATGTAAGCTTTAAATATATTTGAAAACAAATAGAAACAAAATGCTACATCAAAACGTTAAATAATACAAAAACACGAACGACAACCTAACAATAATCCCATGGTTTAAACAGTCTATTAAACAGAGTATTATAAACATACGTCGATAAGAATATAAAATGCCAACGTACAAAGTAAATTCTATCAATTCAAATGATATTTCACTACACTTTGCCTAACCTATAAATAAATAAGAATGGAAATTTTAGAACATAACACACTAGAATATTCCAAAAACTACACAAAAAGAGATAATAATTGTAAAAAAACAAAGGAAGGTATAACAATGACACATAACAATTTATAAAAAAACATCGAAACAATGATGTGGAAGTATATAAAGAAAATAATAAATTCCTTACCTGTATTAAAAGACCTATGTGGGTCCAATATAAATAAAAAGAAATGACGCTAAACCAGTTTAGTATAATTATGCAATAACTTCATCAAACTTCATCAACAATCATAGCCATCAATAATTAACATAATATTTTTATGGCTATGGTTCTTCCATCCGTGGTTCAAAACTCTTTCTGGGTTAGGTAACAAACGCCTGAAGGAGTCTAGGCAAGAAAATAAACCTACAAGATATTTGTGTGTTATTAGTGCCACAAGGCATGTTAGTAACTAAATATGCTCAGATGGCCGGATATCCTGGTACACAGCCTGGTACACTCTAAAAGGACTGTATATGATGTCATCGATCTGTACTTGTGTGTGAGCAGTGCCAAAAGGCATTTTAGCAAGTAAGTATCCTCAGATGGCCGGATATCCTGGCACACAGCCTGGTACACTCTAAAAGGACTGTATATGATGTCATCGATCTGTACTTGTGTGTGAGCAGTGCCAAAAGGCATTTTAGCAAGTAAATATCCTCAGATGGCCGGATATCCTGGCACACAGCCTGGTACACTCTAAAAGGACTGTATATGATGTCATCGATCTGTACTTGTGTGTGAGCAGTGCCAAAAGGCATTTTAGCAAGTAAATATCCTCAGATGGCCGGATATCCTGGCACACAGCCTGGTACACTCTAAAAGGACTGTATATGATGTCATCGATCTGTACTTGTGTGTGAGCAGTGCCAAAAGGCATTTTAGCAAGTAAATATCCTCAGATGGCCGGATATCCTGGAACACAGCTTGCTACACTCTAAAAGGACTGTATATGATGTCATCGATCTGTACTTGTGTTTGAGTAGAGCCACAAGTGGCATTTCAGCAACTAAGTATCCTAAGATGGCCGAATATCCTGGCACATAGCCTGGGTACACTCCACGGGGGATTTGTTTAAGTTCCTAATTTCCGATATCAGGAGTGCTGTTTACAGTTTTAAATTCTCTTCTTAAGCACTATTCCGATACATATAAACAAAACCTCGTTAAACTGTATTCTTTTCAGTCCCAAAACATATATAGAGTTGGAATTAAGATTTTATTTTTGTAAAATAAATAAATATAAATATAAAATCCTGTATATAAATACACACACAAGATTGAAAGCAAGACTAACTAAGGACCCAAATATACGTTAGTCTAATTTTATCTGTTTAGTTGACATAAAATTTAGTTTAGTTAAAAATAAATTACCATTTTGCTGAAAACTTCTACTGAACTTGAAATACAAAACTTGAATTTAGCTTGGTTAACATAATTTTACCAAATTATGATCATTATTCATATTTTAACTATAAACAAAGTTCAACACTGTAATAATATTAATAAATTAATGTCAAATCACTGTATAAGTATTTTTGACCATTTTACATGCAAATTTTAAAATCTGTTATAACTTTTGCGCTTAATTTAAAACGTAAGATATTTTGAGAACTCTTCTAACAATATAAAACATTTATTTTTGTAGGTCTAGTTCCCCAAGTTAGAGGTCGTGGTCGGAACAGGGGTGTTACTCAAGGACGTGGTTGTGCACGTGGAAAAGGTGAATATACATTATCAGGTAAATTTATGTCTTCTTTATGTACTCATAATTATAACCTTAAAATATATTTTAATTGTCATAATTTTTTTTTCAAACTGTACTGAGCTTATATTAATTATTATTATAATTAATTATAACATGTTTGAGATATCACTTTTATGTGTTATTTTAATATTTAAGAACAAAATCATATTGTGAGATTTATATAAAAATTTTTATATATTCACATAAAAACAATTTTATGTTACATTAGATGCAGTTTTACCGACGGCATCAACACATCCACCACCTCCAACACCACCACAAGCACCTCTAAAATTAGCGCCATCTCCTCAAACAGCTGCTGCTTTACCGTACCACCACCATAGAGTGGTACCAACATGTGTCGGAACGCATTTTATGGAGGCACAGCTAGTGGAGTTGCAGAGGCAAGATGGGGATAGCACTTTATCCTCCATCTCCAGACGAAGACTTGGGAGTAACAAGTTAATGTAATACTATATATTTATTTTTTCATAACACTTTTACATTTAAAGGCGATACAAGTTGAAATATATGTATTATTTATAAAATAGTTAAAGAGTGTTAGATGTAGTATAGTAATATTTTTATTTTAGTTATAAATGCGTTTTTAAGCATTATTTTAAAGCAAAATATTGTAATACGTGATTATTTCAGTTCAATACTTAATTTTATAAGTTTCAAAGCGTTATATTTGTCGTAATAATATTTGTCTTTCCATTGTTGTTCATGTACAGGTATCCTGTTGAAGTTGCCTCAAGAATGAGTTTCAACTAACTCAAGAGTGCCATGTTTAGAGCAAGAAAGAGTGAGACTGAGAGAATACCTCAAACACTCTCTCAGTACGCTACCATGTTGTCTGCAGATAACTGTAGATTTTCAAGGACTATTGACGGTGGCCAATTTTACATGGGAAGTGTAACTGACGACCAAGGAGATGTTGCTGTGGTATTTTCTTCACCCACCTTCCTAACCATGATTGGCACATGTCAGGAACTACATGTGGATGGGACTTTTAAGGTCCGTCCTCGAGTACCTCCATCAAGACAGCTCCTGAGAGTCATGGCAATGCACTTCAGTCATGTAAGTCATACATGTATTACTTGCATTTAGTGGTGTTACTAGATCTATGGAGCCCTGTAATATTTAAGGAGTTACGAATATGGAGTCTTTTAATAGTTTTAAAATTAATAAATACATTTTAGACTTTTGCCCAACCCTGATATTAAATTATTTGAGTAGCTGTATTTTATAACTGGGATATCCTTTTGACCTCAGGTTTGCACTCTAGTGTTTTACAAACAAAGGCCTTTAAAATGAGGTATAACTCGAGGTAGGCTTACATTTAAAATTTTTAAGACTTCCTTCATGGGCCATGACCTGGCTGTGCCAAAAACAAGTAAAATATGTCTAAATGTTTGATATACGGACATGTACATAACTGCAAAGTTTCATTACATTTCTTTCAATGGTTTTGAAACTAATAAATATATTCCAGACTTTTTATTTGTGTAATTTTTTATTTACGAGTATTGTAGGTACCTTGTAAAACGTAATATATATATATATATATATATATACCCAATTTGGAATTACTTTTTATTGTATAGTGTGTAACGTGGGTTTACGATAGAAATAAAATTCCACACATAAATCGGACGTAGATCTAGTCAAACACTTATATAGGCACAATTCGTAGTTTGTGAAAGTTTGGCTTGTTGATATAGAATGTAGTGACGTGACGTAATGATTTTTATAAAGATTAGAAAAATGTAAATTGATTTGATAGAAAAGAGAAAAGCTATCATAAAGAAATATTAAAAACTATCATCCCGATTTACGAAATTGTGATGAGGAAGCTCAGCTCTAATTTGCTCAGTTCGGTGTAGGTCTTACTCCAGGCTTTCCTATCCTTTAATTATTAAAAAAAAAAAAAAACTACTATGAACATATGAATCGCTTACTGCAGAAAGGCAACTTGTCCTTCATATTCACATTTTCAGTTTATTGTTGAAAATGGTTGTTAATAGATCAAAAGATCGTTTACTGCAATAAGAACACTTGTCCATGCATTAATAATGGCCATAGAAACATTGCAAACATTCTGTTTACTGCAGACAGGAACAAGTCCCGGACTAGTTTCCTGTCTGCTGTAAATAAGATTTTTAAGTGGCGCTGAGGTGGCCAGTTTTCGAACTACGGTCAGTCATTTGACAGTGTTCAGCTCAAACGTTTTGTTTACGTCTTGAGCAGTTCATACCGCTTATGTTATTGTGAATTTATTTCGTAGTTAAATAACATGAGTAGCTCCGATGATGAAGATAAAGTCGTTAGGAAGAGAAAAGGAGTGTTACACTGTGAAAAGTACAAAAGAAATGTAGTAAAAAAAACTAAAGTTTCAGGGAAAGAACATGTAAATTGGAGAGGGAAACTTGTACCAGCTAAAACACCAACATCTAATGTCTGCAGGTAAATAAATATAATTTTCATTAGAAAGTAAGTTTTATTCATCTATGATGTTTTCTAGTGTAAAAATAATCTTTATGCCGACTAAAATCTGTTATTGTACTGATAATGTACAATAACAGAGACCAAAACTAACCTAAAAACTATTCACGAACATAATCTAATTTTGTTGTTTTGGTTTCAGCTGTAAGAACAACTGCCTAGATGTTTACTCAGAAGAAGACATGATTGAAATCTTTTCTAATTTTCATGACATGGAAACTAAAACAGAACAAGACATTTATGTCCAGTCACTGATGGAAATATATCTAGTAGAAAGAGGCCGGCCTAGGCCAGGGTCATCTACAGCAAAGCACAGAGCATTCTACGTAAAGTATAGTATTAAACACAATGGCATATCTAACAAGTTATGTAAAAAAGCCTTTATGAATACGTACGGATACACGTCAAAGCAGTGCTATCGGCTTTCACACCTCTTACAACTAAACCAAACCCCTAAGGATAATAGAGAGAAAAACTGTTCCGGTAATGCAATTCCTGGATCAGTGTTAACTCGCTTACGAGCTCATTTTGAAAGCTTTCCGTCTAAAACTGATCATTACACTGGAAAAGACAGAACCTACCTATCAGTCTCCTATTTGTGGATCTCAACATGTCATCTCATGAAGAAGATTGGCCTACGCCCTCGCCAGGATTCTTATGTAGTATGACCGTGAATTTTGGTTTTTGGAGCAGTGGAGCTCATTAACATAGTCTTTACTAAAACCTCATGGTACTGTATATTACTAATTAAGACAAGAATGCCTTTAGTTTGATACCCAACTTAGGTGTATTAGTTTAAAATTACCCAATTTTGGGTTTTTAGCTTATTTTTTATTTGTGAGAGGGGCAGGGCCCTTAAATGTCATATCTTCAAAAATGTAATAGTATAATGTGATTTAGGAGGTAAATACTTAGAGTTTGATACCCCACTTTCTGCTAGAAGTGGTTCCATATTGTTATTTCTGTTAGAAGTTGATAGCACGGGGTGTTAGTTCGGACGAACAACGCTGATTTTATAAGAGTTGACCTTATTCTGCAGAGTAAATAACATTATACTGCTAGTAAATATAGCAACGTACACGAAAACTTATAAAAGAAGACGGTAGGAATCACGCGCAACTCCCATGATGTTTTAGTTCACATGTGTTAAATGGCAAAAATGAACACAAAAATACTGTGTACAACTACAGTACACAGTATTTTTACACAGTACACTTCCTGCAATTACAACTCCAGCTGATAAGTGATGGATTCGGATGGCCCCAGATAGACTGTTATTGTACGTGTGAAGAGCTAACTTTGAAGCTAAAGAGTCCACACCTCAGTGATGTAGCGAAATGAAACGTTTCGGCAGAACTCATGGTTCACCGCAGAAAGGGCTAATAGTTCTAAAACAAACTTAAATATGAACGTGAACTTGAAACATTTGATAAAGAGAACCACTTACTTTCCATAACATTTCACTATACGCAGAATCTCACCCTTCCTGTGATTCCCATCCAAGAAAACTGTTACCTCAGGCAATTAACAGTAAACCTTTTTTGCATACACGATATGTAGAAAAATATTTAAATTTTAATAAACGTGCAAGTATTTTAAATAAATGTTACAAAATGTGCTTTGAGTAAATACGTTTGCCAAGGTGTAGATTGTCATACTTTTACTAAATGACCTACACTCCATTTAAATTGAATTCGATCGATTGTTGACCTGGAGAAACTCAGGATGTGTACAGTTAATCTAATTGTGCAATAATTCAGTTATTTGATATTCAGTATAAAAAATGAATATACCATTAAATTTTTTTTAAATCGACTTCAGAAATTCACTTATGTAACTTTTTTATAAAATTAATAAATGTTAAGTTATTCTAATTTAAGTATTTTAAATGAACGCCATTTTGAAATTCTTTATGTAAACTTGACCAAACATTTTTGAGTAGTAAAAATTATTATGGTAAACGGGTTACTTACGTTTTGATATATTTGGTGAAGTATTTTGAAAAATATAATTTTTTCAGATCACCCTGTATATTTAGTGATATTTAAATCTAGTATTTAGTAACAGTTACAAGTGTTACTAAGGCAGTGATGGAAGGGTATATTTTTTAACACTAAATATAAACTAAAAGAAATAAGGAAATGGCTTACTTTGTTTCCAGAAGATAAAATCACATTGACGATAGAAAACACTCGAATTTATCTCATTTTCTTAGGGAAAATTCATTTTTTTAAATTTCACACGGAATATGAAAAAGATTAGTAGCTAGTTAAACAATATTGCAAACTCCACTTTGCTAACTACTTAATATAAGCACACGGGGTTTCTTCATTTTTGGTTTTCCATCAACAGAAAACATAATTTCAATCCCGCGTAAAATTAAAAAGAAAATAAGATAATTATAATATTTTTTATCACCAATGTGATTTTATCTTCTCAAAACAAAGGAAGTCACTTGCCTTATTTCTCTTTTTATAAATTTCGTTTGCTGCTATTTACCGTCGTTTCTGTTTACTGATGTAATATTAAATTAATTGAAATCAGAGAATTTTCACAAAACTCGACATTATCTTACTAGGTTCAGCTTTTTGAGATCGGTTTATTTTACTTATTTATTTACAATTTGTGTATTATTACTGAAATAACGTGGACTTATGAGCGCAAATCATTCCATTTCTAACGTCCCTCACTACAAGTTTTATTAAACATCTACTCTACAACGCTAAGTATGTTTCAGAGAGCTGTCATAATGGTTTAAACGTAACATATACGTTATATCAATTAGGATATAATGGTTTTTCATAATTGGTTAGAGAGCATTATGAGATATCAGCACCATTAATGCTTTAAATACTAATTTAAAAATGTTTAATCCAATTTGATTTGTTTGAGACAAGTAGCAACTAAATTATTAAAAGATACGCCTAAATCCGTAACTGGCTAGGAAACACGCACGTACGCAGTTCAAATTGGTAGAAGAAAGCAGCATGTCTTAGGTAGGATAAGTCAACGTCATGTGCTGTTTAAATTTATGGAACTGGGAACTCTCGAATATAGGTTAAAGCTAAAGATCGTCTTATTTTACCAGGTGAAGTTAGGGCTAAGAAGCCATCTCTAACATTTAACCTGGGGACCAACGGCTTAAGGGTGACTTCCGAACCACCAGCAGTGACCGGGCAGGTGGGCTGCGTGCAAGGACGGGATCGCTCAGATGACGGTCACCTATCCAAGGGACAGCCACGCTCGATGTTGCTTGACTCCGTTATCTTGCGATAACGTCGGAACCCTCCGGCCAAGGCCACTGGCAGCTTGTATACCACTGTCCGAATAATGTGTGTGTGTGTGTGTGTGTCCACTGTACGTGTAGGAGTGGGCGGGTGGGTTGATACCACTGTACGTGTAGTGGTGAGCGGGTGGGGTAATACCACTGTACGTGTAGTGGTGAGCGGGTGGGTTGATACCACTGTACTTGTAGGGGCGGGCGGGTGGGTGTATACCACTGTCCCAATAATGTGTGTGTGTGCGTGCGTGCGTGCATGACTAAGGTGAATGACCCCATTTTGGCGGAGAAGAGCTACTTTGTCTCTAATTTGTTTTAGAGTGTTCCCCTCTAGCATGCCGTGAAGCACGTTACTGTAACGCCCTTGGTCAGGGTTGGTCCTAAAGTAATTAACTAACACCTCCTCTTCTTCTCTCGTCCATGCTCTTCTTCCTTGACGCATAACTCTTTCTCCTCCATCTTCCCTCCTTCTCTCCCCCATCCTTTCTTCTATTTGTTTATATCGTTTATGTTGTGATAAACCATTCTTGGAGTTAAATCCTTTCTTACAGGCTTCGCACCAATATTGCCACACCCAAGCCGGTTGCACCGTGCACTTAGGGACATGGCACACCGCCGCATGCGGCCCCCTAAATCCTCTACCACAGATTTTACATCTGAATACAATTTCCATATCGTTATGCACTGTTTTGTGATGTTTCATGAGTGCCCCCGGCTTGGTGAACCATGCTCTGCAAAGCTTACATCCTCCCGCCTCAAACGGGATCTCGTAATTCGCTCCCTCAGTGACCCCGTCATTGAAACCTATGCCTGCTAATTGTTCACATTCATCTACCATAATTTGTTCTCTTTAGTGATTCCTCTACCGCTTTCAGGTATGCTGGGCATTCCCTGCTGCTAGAACTGTGATTAGGCGGTTTCCCAAATCTTTTGCATGCCCCGCAAACCTCCGGCAGGTCTTTGTTCGTACACCTTTGTCTATCATGCTCACCAGCCAATGTCCGTAGCAGGCTTTCTCCCGGCAATACTTAGCAACATGCCCGTATCCCTGACAAACGTAGCATCGTACTACGTTGGCATAATCTTTGACCCGACACGATTGCCATTCAATATATATTCTGTCCCCGCTCCGGAGCCAGTTTCTTACTCCTGGGGTGCATTCAACCACCCAGCGTCTCTATCCTTCTTTTCTCCCCTTAATCTCATTAACCAGCTTGAATCCTTCCTTTAGTTCATTCGCATGTACTCTGTTTCTAGGATTTTGCTTCCAGATTGCTTCGCATACCGTTGTGAAGTCTTCGTCTGGGACGTCATAAATCATTACCTCTGGGTTATTCTGCTTTGGGCTTGTTGCCATTAGTCCTGATTCCCTCAACTTGGCATTTTCCTTTATTTTAGTTGCACCCTCCTTGTCGGAGGTCTCCACCAGGACTCCTCCATTTCTAATTCGCCTTACATTCCGAACTCTGATAAAGTCGTCCTTAGGGTTAATACATTCTGTCACTTTTTGTTTTGTCGTCTCCGAATCCATAGTGGGCCTTCCTTCTTCCGATCTCCCTGGAAACACCAACACCACGTTTCCTTGCCTTTTTATCCCTTTGGCTGCCGGAATTTTCACTTTTGGTGGTCTTACAGCATCGTCAAATGATTTCTTGATCCCTTGAGTACCTACTTTGCCTCCTTCATTGAGGACTTGTTTCACTATATTGATCATCGATACTTCTCCATAATATTCTGTTCAATTAATTCCAGCCGCTCAATTATTGGGCCCCCTTCTTCCACATTAGTCACTCTTTTTTTCTCTTTTGCCTCATTTAATTGCTGGAACCATTGTCGCATGTCGCCAACTGCTCTCCTGAGTTCTCCCAGCACTCCCTTCAAGAGCGCCGGGTCTTCGTCTTCTTCCGTTCCTGTGTCTTCCCCCTGGTCCGTCTCGTCTCTCCTCCTTTTTCTTCTCCCTAGATTTGTGCTATACCCGAAGTCACCACCCGTAGTGCTGTCCTCCTCCATTTCTGTATCCGTTGTACAATCATATCCCCACTGCTTTACTTGATTCGGCAGTACATATACTAAAATTGGAACGCGAAGAGCACCGCAGTTGCAGCGGTGTCCGGATCTTCCCCTCGGACCTCGAAAATCCGGGAGAGGGCTACGTGGAAAATGCGCACCGGATCGTACCCATATCTGCAGCAGGTCTCCAAGGTTAAGTGCCTCTAGTCGATAGAACAATGTAGGTAAGGGAAGTCGGCAAACTTGATCCGTTACTTCGGAACAAGGATTGGCTCTGAGGATCGGGGTGTATCGGGCTTGGTCGGGAAGCGTAGACGTGCTGGGAGCCGGGCCTGGGCGAGTTGAACTAAATTATTAAAAGATACGACTAAATCCGTAACTGGCTAGGAAACACGCACGTACGCAGTTCAAATTGGTAGAAGAAAGCAGCATGTCTTAAGTAGGATAAGTCAACGACATGTGCTGTTTGAATTTATGGGACTGGGAACTCTCGAATATTAGTGTAAGGTAAAAGTAATTTTTGAGATTTAACTGAAGCATTTGATCTGGATGATAAACATATTCTGAACTATTTACTTATTTAAATAAAAGAAAACAAGCAGTTTACTTACAGTACCTTCTACTAATGATAATACGTACTGTATCTCTCGCTAACATCATTATAATTTCACTCGTAGCACTCTATTCCATTTATACTCCAAACTCTAGTTCATATTTATATTTCGCATAAGTTAGCCAAACATTTTCTTCAAATGTTTGCTCTTTTTTTGTGGTTTATATGTGGAATATAAAATTTAATCAGATTCTATTTTCCAATGCGAGAAACAGAAAATTAAGAAAAATGACATTACATCACTGTACATGTAATGGTGGGTGGAAGAGCCATCAGTGATGCACCAGTATGGGTGGTAGGTGGGTCTATTATTTAAAGAGATGCGCGGTTAAGCGATTCATTACTATATTAATTTGTCAAATTTGGATTTAATAACAAACAAATTTTTGGAGACTTATAGTCCAAACAAAACTATTCAATTTATAGTAAATTGTACAAAATTTCCTCGATAAATAGTTATTATTTACAAAGAATGACTACAAAAGATGCATTTCCTTAGGTATTGATATCAATTTTATTTTTCTTTAAAATATAATCAATAAATATAATTTATGAAAAATATTTTAACAAAAATTACTGAGTGATCACTAAGTCCTCTCTTTTTCAGAATAATTAAGTACCAATACCCAATGGTTGATTAAAACTCTTTTTTTTTAGTTTTCTCAACTCCAATTTTAATTTTATTAAAATACGAACTAACCTCTTAAATCATACTATTAAACTATATTTTGAAAAATTAAACACTTTGTTTTTAACATTCAAACCAGTTTAAAACGATATTTATTGTAAATATCAACAAATAGCCTTATGATGCTTTGTTGAAAAATAAAAAACTAAGGGTGACAGTTTACATGAAGACACAATGTATTAATATAATTTCCATTTTATTACTATATTCATATCATAGTAGTACTCTTAATTTTGGTGGTTTAGTAACAAAAAGATAAATATGATAAGCTATGTGTAAATTGTAAAGTTATTTAATATTGAAAAGGTGAACACTGCAAAAGTATGAATACATGAATATAAATTTAGTGAAAAATACTGATGAAATCCCAGAGAACCTCGTGTTATCTTTTCCTTTTTTCCACCATCCTCTCTTAAAATTGTTTTTTCTCCAAACGTGTTTCTACATAATTCTAAAGACATTTTTATTTTAAATAAAAAAGTATAAAATTATACAGTACTCAGGACTTAAACTAGTACAATTACATTGGTCTTTACAATAGTTATTAATGTTTCATTCCTTCATTTACTCGTATTTGAAGTTTCAATTCTATATTAGGTATACTGTTTAACCACTTAAATGACTAAGGAGCCCCATGTGGTCATAATTTTTTTTTTAAATCACTCACACTTCAAAAGGGCTGATGAAGAAGATATTGTTTTTCAAATTCCTTAAATATATTAATATTATTTGGCTGTCCATTTTCTTCAGGAAGATTAACTGAAAACTTTACAATAATACAAGTTGGCAAATATTGAGATTCATTAAATAAGTATTATTATATTATAAAGTTGTTAACATTTACATTTTTTGTAAACATTTACAATGTTAAATTAAATGTTAAAAAACAATGTTTACGCCAGCCTATTTGCGGACCGGTCTATAGCTATCCTCTCTATAATCCTTGACGCTAAGTTTTATGGTCCAAATCCGGAATTTTTTTAGAAACCTTGATCAGGCAGTCAATGGTATCTCACCTTTATATTTATAGATATGAGATAAGCTTCTTTTTATCTCCAATTGATACTTAACATTTCCTGTGCCAAAAAATGAGGATTTTAGGGCTAGAGAACATTTTGAATTATTTATCTTTGAAAATATATTTAAGTAACTACAGAGGGGGAAACAAATAATTAAGCTCTGCTTTACAACTGTGTAGTAAAAAAAATTAAGCAATAGGTAACATATTTTATACCAATTTGATTTGATTTTAAGTAGGTAAAATGACTTAAAAGGGTAAGGTTTTATTATGTCTGAGAGACAAGCGTGACTATCTCGTCACTGACAGAAGCGTGGCTATCTCGTCACTGACAGCGGTATGCGTAGAAATGGTACCGTTCGTTCTGTGCACTGGATAAAGTATTGAGAATCCGTTCACTAATAATCAAACTGCAATACTTTGAGCCCACCTTTCAGATAAAACTATTGGTAAATATTTCGGAAAAGATGGATTTATAGGGTTTCTTAAAGGAAACCAATCAAATAGTTGAACTGTTACAATTAATATACTGTTACACCATCACTAAACTGTTACAATTAATATACTGTTACACCATCACTAAACTGTTACAGTTAATATACTGTTACACCATCACTATACTGTCACAATTAATATACTGTTACACCGTCACTTAAACTGTTACAATTAATATACTGTTACACCATCACTAAACTGTTACAATTAATATACTGTTACACCATCACTAAACTGTTACAATTAATATACTGTTACACCATCACTAAACTGTTACAATTAATATACTGTTACACCATCACTAAACTGTTACAGTTAATATACTGTTACACCATCACTAAACTGTTACAGTTAATATACTGTTACACCATCACTAAACTGTTACAGTTAATATACTGTTACACCATCACTAAACTGTTACAGTTAATATACTGTTACACCATCACTAAACTGTTACAATTAATATACTGTTACACCATCACTAAACTGTTACAATTAATATACTGTTACATTATCACTAAACTGTTACAATTAATTTACTATACTGTTACACCATCACTAAACTGTTACAATTAATATACTGTTACACCATCACTAAACTGTTACAGTTAATATACTGTTACACCATCACTAAACTGTTACAGTTAATATACTGTTACACCATCACTAAACTGTTACAGTTAATATAACTGTTACACCATCACTAAACTGTTACAGTTAATATACTGTTACACCATCACTAAACTGTTACAGTTAATATACTGTTACACCATCACTAAACTGTTACAATTAATATACTGTTACACCATCACTAAACTGTTACAATTAATATACTGTTACACCATCACTAAACTGTTACAATTAATATACTGTTACACCATCACTAAACTGTTACAATTAATATACTGTTACACCTTCACTAAACTGTTACAGTTAATATACTGTTACACCATCACTAAACTGTTACAGTTAATATACTGTTACACCATCACTAAACTGTTACAGTTAATATACTGTTACACAATCACTAAACTGTTACAGTTAATATACTGTTACACCATCACTAAACTGTTACAGTTAATATACTGTTACAACATCACTTGAACTGTGACATTAATTTTGTTACACTGTTTAATACATTGTTAATGTTCTCATACATATTGAGTTTTGCTTATTGTTGCATTATAAATACTGAGTAGTATATTGTTTAAATTTAAATTACCATAAAATACATAAGTTTTTGTTGAAACGTGTATCAGCAACAGAGTGTCTAGATTTGGTTGTAAGTAAACAACATAAAAAAGTAATTTCATCTCTCTTAGATCGAACTTAATATTATCTAAAATTCATAGATATATTACAAATTAAAATTAATATACTAATTTGAAAAATATATTGAAGTCAAAAAAAATATAAACAGTACAAATACATAAAACTTTTAACGAATTTTTACAGTTTGTTATTACTGTAGTTTTAATTCAAATATGCAACTATCCTCCTAAGGAAAAACAATTCATATACAATTGCCCAATTCACAAAGCACCAGGTGTATTGTTACTAATGAACAAAATATATTATTAATACTGAATCGGGAAAGGGCTCCCGGGAATAATTTTTAATTACAATGTAATAAGTAAAAACTGTTAATTTCGTGCTTCTATATCAATTGAATAATATGAGTTGTGATTTTACACATTACTGTTACATGACACAGAAATATGACAATGGGAAACCGGCAATTAGTTTAATATTTTTATTTTAAACGGAAAAATTATTATAAATAAAGCAGTGTTGTAAGGTAAACAAGTATTCCAAAATACGGTTATGTTACACATACAGTGTGTAAATAAAGTCCCGCACGGGTTTAATATGTTCTGAACGATAACAGATAAATCAATAAGATTTGGTACATCAACATTACACCTAAAAATCTACTTATTTACGGAACTATCAGTTTTCTGTCATATCATGGGGACGTCCCGCAAGGAGTCAGAAGGAAATCTTAAATAGGAGCATAGGTCAATATGCACATCACTTTAAAGGGCTTATCCAGCAGAGTTTAATGCCGCAAACCACAAACAAAAAGGTTGATCCACTACAAAATGGCGGCTGTTCAAATGTTTTACTTGGTTACATTTTATTAGTATCCAAAACCCCATTAAAGAAAAACTGCAACTAAATGCAGGTAAACTGCAGCTAAATACTACATTATGCCTGTAATACAGAAGTGAGTTGTGACGTTAGTTATCGTCAAGGGTTTCAAATTTGGTCCTAATTTATAACGGGGAAAACCTGGTAACAGTAACAATTAGAAAGATCTTATCTTTGGGTCGCCCTTTGGACTTTCCTATTAACCAGTCTATTCATATTAGGCTATTCTAGTTTCCTTGTTTTAGTTGTGCTGTCCAACCTTTCTGTCAGTGCACGTTAGTACAAAAGAGTTTGTCGTATTTCTTGTCGTTCATCAACTACACTATGTCACTTGACGAACGTGAACGTACAACACTTCTTATGATGGTTGGTTGGGGAAACAACAGACGATCAAACGAGGAAGCGTGCCATTTATTTAATGACTATTTTTCCGAGAGGCAGCCAATTTCTAGAACAACTGTAGGGAGAACTGTTCAACGTTTTATGGAAACAGGAAGTGTTTCCGATGGTTGGAGGACAAAAAGCCCAAACCAAAAAATCCAACCCGGAAGGACCAAATCTATTAGGTCCAAAATTATTTTGAGAAAATCTATTATTTTCTCAAAATAATTTTGAGAATAAACTATTTTGAGAAAATAAAATATACGGTTTATTAAGCTTTGAGAATAAACCGTGATCCACTTGGGTAGCAGCCGTGATCTACTCGGGTAGCATCCGTGATCCACTTGGGTAGCAGCCGTGATCTACTCGGGTAGCATCCGTGATCTACTTGGGTAGCAGCCGTGATCTACTCGGGTAGCATCCGTGATCTACTCGGGTAGCATCCGTGATCTACCTGGGTAGCAGCTGTGATCTACCGCAGGTTAGGTTAGGTTAGGTTAGTTGCTTACTTCAATAAGCACCATTTTGAAATAAAAATAAGTTCAAAATAAAAATAAGCTCAAAATAACAAGTATTGGACTTTTTGCTTAGACTTTTAGGTATTGGCTGTTACAGCTTTTGGACTTTTTGTCTTGGGCTTTTCGGTTTAGACTTCTTGATTTGGACTTTATGTCGCACAATCGTTTCCGATCGTCGTAGGTCAGGAAGACCCGCTACTGTGACAAACGAAGACAAATCTTTAGAAGTCTTGCAGTCATTTATTGAGAACCCGCACGAGACCCTACGCTCAGCGATTACAGGACAATTCGTCCCACGGACATTTCGTCCCCAGAGAAAAATGCGGACATTCCGTCCCACTCTGTGGAGTGTCTACCTGGGTCGGGTTTGATAATTAGTCTCCAAATATTTCTAAACGGACACTTCGTCCCACCCTGAGAGAAGGTTTGTAAAAAGGTATATACAGAATAACTTATCATATTTTAAACCTTTTAAACATTAGAGATTTACAAAAAGCTTTATTTTTTAAAATCCTGTATTACTAGGATAAATCAAATGAATTTTCTAATTTCTATTAATACTTCTGTGAAAATAAACAAAATATATGTATATATAAATTATAAATTTATTTATAACCTATATTTCTATCACTTTCCGGAATTAGATGAAACGAGCCAAATAATATTAAAAAATAATTAGAACAGTATTTTGTTACAAAACTAAAGAGAATGGTCGTTGCTCAGTACCAAGAAGTGGGGTGGTTTACCCCGAGGACAATGAACTGCTTTAGTCACATTCCTGGAATGCCACGAACTGCTGCGCGACTGTGTATAGTAGACTGTGTCATTACCGTGTCAACTTCTGAAGTGTAAACATCGGTGCAATGGAGCTAGATATCGGTACAACTACAAGAGGTGGTGCTTGTGTTTATTTTGAAGGATACACTTACCGAAAAAAGAGAGTCGCGAAGAGTGGGGTTACAACGTGGATTTGCATACATCAACAGAAGAAAAACTGTTATGCAGCAATCTTTTCTAAAAACGGTTTATTAACTGGGGGTCCAAATGGCGACCATCATTGTGGTGTTCCCGATGAAGCGCGTATTGACTTCTTAAAACGTGTTGAAGAATCCAAGAAGAGGGCACGTGAAGAAGAAACAAACATCAGTAAGGTGTACAATGATGTCATGGGTGACCTACACGATAGAGGTTAGTGTTACTTGTAATTTATCTATTATATATTTTCAAGTTACCACTGACTGACTGACTGACCTGTGTAATGTGTAAATCAGTGTAGGGTAACTCTTACTGAAGGATTTTTAGGTTAGGTTAGGACCTAAGTAGTTGATCATAGTAGGCCTAGCCTACAGTAATAAGTTAATCTAAGCTTAATGAACTCCTATAGGTTTTTGTAAAATATACAGTTATATTATCTCATTCATGTTTGTGATTTTTCTTATAATATTTTACTTATAAAATTTTATAGATTCTACTTTGAGTTAGGTTCTAAATTTCAGATATCAGTGATGTCTGAAGTAACTTTCAACTTTTATTTAATTTCAGGGTACGACTTTGTGGCTGAAATGCCTCGACAAGATTCTTTTGAGAGGTCACTACGTCGACACAGACACAACGCACAGGGGTTCACCAAGGAGCCTGAACACTGTAAAGATGTGATTCTTAGTGAAGAAATGCTCCTGATGGGTGACGAGACTTCTTTTTTGCTTGCTGACGACGGAGAAGAAGAAAGGATTATGGTGTTTGCAAGTAACAAGGGGAAAGAGTACTTAAAATGTTTTGAAAACTTTTTTATGGACGGCACGTTTAAGAGTGCAAGTAAACAATTTCGTCAAATCTATAGTATTCATGCAGATTTGGGGAGCACGAATGAAGAGACGAACGTCCAACCTGCGGTTTTTGCTTTACTACCCAACAAAAAAACAGAAACATACATCCGCCTGTTTCGATTGATATATAATGCCGTTCCGGAATGGAACCCAAGAACTATCAACGTTGACTTCGAAGTATCCGCTATATCTGCTATTCGTCGAACACTGCCCCATGCAAAAATAAACGGATGTTTTTTTCACATGAAAAAATGTCTATGGCGAAAATTCCAAGATCTAGGACTCGCGGGAAAACGATCGGGAAAATATCGGGAAAACGAGGATATCCGTCTTCACATCCAGATGTGTGCAGCACTCGCATTCCTGAAACCGGAGGAAGTAGAAGACGGCTGGGTCGAAATTCATTCGCACGCCCCAGAAAATACTAAGTTGAGTCAGTTTTTTTAATTATTTCGTAGAAAATTGGCTGGAGAACACATAGTTTCCTGTAACAATGTGGAGCTGTCACGACAGGCGTCATCGCACGACGAATTCTGTGGAGGGGTGGAACAATCGTTTAAATACGCTCATAGGAAGACCAAATCCCAGAGTGAAAGAAGTAGTGGCGTGTCTGAAAAACGAAGGAGAAAGGACGAATACAGCATTTATAAAACGTCAACTCTGCGTAGAAAGTTCAAAGAGGAGGAAGAAGTAAATCAGGTACGATTTTATGTACTATGTTTACAACTTCCTATTTAACCGAAACAAGCATAGGTTTATTTAGTCTTACTTTCAGCTTAAGAAATAACCATTGATTCTTTCTTCTTTATTTTCAGGCATGACAAACGTCTAGAAAGGATCATGCAGCGATACGAGCAAGACAGAAACTTGAGATCCTGTCTACGAGCACTGTCCCACTCTCAGAATCTGGAGTAAACTGGCCAACTTTTTAGTTTATTAAGTAAAATATAAAAAAGACCAAAAAACAAAAAAAACAAAAACAAAAAAAATGACAAGGGCTTAACCACAGCTGATTTTGACAAAAAAAAAAAAAAAAAAAAATGACAAGGGCTTAACCACAGCTGATTTTAAACACGCCAAGATGATTATAACATTTATAATTATCTTGCCAGTCCAAAGCCTGGATAAAGTGTGATGGGAATCAGATAAATTATTCTATATAAGGACCTTTTCACAACCCTTCTCTCAGGTGGGACGAAGTGTCCGTTTAGAAATATTTGGAGACTATTTATCAAACCCTACCCAGGTAGCCGTTCCACAAAGTGGGACGAAATGTCCGCATTTTTCTTGGGGGACGAATTGTCCGGACACCACGCTCAGCAGCACAAACTCATGACATCTCTTTTACGACTGTAAAAAAAATTCTGAAAGGGTCTAATTTTAAGCCGTATAAAGTTCATTTGGTGTACGAACTCAAAGAAGATGATTTCAACCGACGTATAGAATTTTGCGAAAATATGATGGCCAAAATAGATTGCAACGAAATTGATGTAAACAATATTGTGTTTTCGGAAAAGTGTTCATTTATGCTGAATGGAAGCGTAAACAGGCACAATTGCCGTTACTGGAGTAGCAAAAATCCTCACTGGATGCGGGAGGCACACACACAGTATCCACAAAAGGTGAATGTCTGGCTTGGTGTGATAGGTACCCAGTTGGTAGGTCCTTTCTTTATTGAAGGAAATTTAAATGCAATATCTTACCAACGTTTGCTGGAAAATGAAATTACACCAGTACTTCGACAGATGTTTGGAGAACATTTTCAGAATATCTGGTTTCAACAGGACGGGGCGCCCCCACACTACGGCATCGACGTAAGAGCCTATTTAAACAATGTTTTTCGGCAACGGTGGATCGGAAGGCGGGGGACTGTGGAAGCGCGTTCACCAGATCTCTCTCCATTAGACTTTTTTGTTTGGGGTTACCTTAAGGACAATGTCTACAAAACAAAGCCTCAAAATTTAAATGAACTGAGACAAAGAATACGTCAAGAATGTCAGGCAATTACTCAAGTTGCCCTGCAAAATGCTGTTAATAGTTTTTATGTGCGTCTTCAAAACTGTTAAATAACCGGAGGTGAAAAATTCGAGCATTTACTCTGAAAACATTTGGTAAGTAAACATCTTTTTCCAATCAAACATTTGAACAGCCGCCATTTTGTAGTGGATCAACCTTTTTGTTTGTGGTTTGCGGCATTAAACTCTGCTGGATAAGCCCTTTAAAGTGATGTGCATATTGACCTATGCTCCTATTTAAGATTTCCAGGGGATGGCCCATGAAGGAAGTCTAAAACATTTTAAATGAAAGCCTACTTCAAGTTTTACCTTCTTTTAAAGATCTTTATTTGTCAAAAACACAAGAGTGCAAACCAGAGGTGCAAAAGGATGACTCAGTTAGAAAATATGGCCTCTCAAAGAAATAAATGTCATATAACTAACACTGCTTAAGACAAAGTTAAGATAGTTATTATCTATTGCTGTGTAGAGCTGTAATTTATCTACCTATAAGAAATTAAATTTCACAAAAAATAAGTGTGAAATTATTATAATAATATTCTTAAACTATTTTAGGTAAACCTACTGTCAAAAGTGTTTTAATAAATTTTTCTTATTTTTACCTTAAATAAATAACAAAGCTATTTATAAGGCAGTCGTTTGTTACGATTGTTAACAATAAAACAACATAATCAGGAACAGAGACCTGAAACTGTTTAATAAATAGCCGTATAACAGAGAAGAATCAGTAATATGACGTTACATTTTTTTGAATCGCTGTATTTTTTGAATGAGTCATTCTTTTGACCTCAGATTTGCACTTTTGTATTTCACAAACAAAGATCTTTAAAATGAGGTATAACTCGAGGGAGGCTTACATTTAAAATTTTTAACATTCCCTGGATATGCAAAAAATAAGTACAATATGTCCAAATGTTCGGTATAAGGACATGTACATAACAACAACGTTGCATTACTTTTCTTTTAATGGTTTTAAAATTAATAAATACATTACAGACCTTTTCCCCAACCCTGGCATTAAATTCTTTGAGAGGTTTTATTTTCAGACTGGGTTATCCTTATGACCTCAGGTTTGGAATCTTGTGTATTACAAACAAAGACATTTAAAATGAGGTATAACTCAAGGTAGGCTTACATTTAAAAATTTTAAGACAAAATTAATAAATATATTCCAGACTTTTGCCCAACCCTGTATATAAATAATTAAACTATTTTTTTTAAAGGAATGATGACAAATATCACATAATTCCTTCCTCTATTGTATAATACTAGTATTAACTAGTATAATATACTCACGAACTAGTACAAGGACTATTGCAAAACTACACTAAAAAAAAATGACCGATTGAGAGAGCTAATATGTAGAAGCATGACGTTGTTATTGCACAATGTTTTGCATTGGCACAACATCTTAAATATAAAACACGATAATGGAACATATGAAATGTCTTAATCCACTCTAAGGATCGTTGCACAATAACATTCCCGATCCAACCTATAAGCAAACGACATGGCATGCAACATCTTTCATGCATCACAATTGTATTTGTATAAAACACGTGTTTAGTGTGTTTATTATGAATATTTGTTTAAATATATAAACAATAGATTATATAAACCTCTGCAATTAACACAACAATCTTCGGTAGGTGCTGGAGCTTTTACTGAATTATTTTAAAATCATCAAGCACATAATACATTTAATAAAACAGCCTTTAATTGTAAATAGCTGCAATTAAAATAGCATTAAATAAATTAGATCATGAATATATATATATATATATAAAATCCAGAATCATTGTCTTATTTTGTGACTCTAAGTCAGCAATTAAAGCGGTTTGTAATAATAAAAAGATAAAATAAAAATAATTGATGGAATGTTGGAAAATTATATAAATGATTAAATTGGCAATTGTGATTTCCAAAGGATTCCTTCATATTGTAATATAAGAGGAAATGAATTAGCTGACTATTTAGCTAAACAAAGATCAAATTGGCAATATACCTTATCGAAGCAATACAACTCCATCCTATCAAGTTAAGAGCAAAATTAAACGTTCTATAGAAATTAATTTCAAAATTACCTTACAAAATGAAATAAAAACAAATTAATTGGAAAATTTAAATTATATTTCAACATTTTCTGAAAAAATTCTGTTGCTGCTTTTCGAATAAAAACATAACATGACTGCCTTGAAAAATATCTTCATGGTTTTTTTAATACAAGACAATCCTAATTACGTTTTACGTAAATCATAATAGATCTTATAGACAAAAAAACCCTTTTATGTATTGTTCAAAATTGACAAAAGTAATTTATATTGTAGATATTGGGAAGGAAGGGTACTAATAAATTAATGACTTTCTGTCAAATACTTTGCTATTTAATAAAAATACATATATTTAAACCTCTCAGCCTAATCGAACTCCCTTGCCAATAGACTGGTAACCTTCACAATTTACCGCAGTGCAGGTTAGTTACTGTACAACGAATGGAACAAAGTTGAAAAAGTATGTTTAAATGAATGGACGATTTTAATATTAAAAATGCTTTAATCCTAAATTACTATTCTGAGGTAAATTTCGTTATTAGCTTGTTACTTGTACGAGTACACTGCTCTTAATCTGAACTCTGTTTACCTCGACAGGTATATGGTGCGTAGGATAAGTTCTTTTTCAGTCACTTAACATCTTCCTGAGAATCACGATAGTAGTTAGTTACGTTATCATTTATTATTTTTTAAATTTTATTATTATTTTGTTGTGTATTTTTAATAGAAGATGTTAATGAATGTTCTACACAACATAAATTATATTCACCTTTGTGTGTGATTCATTTGGAAACAAATTCAATTAATTTCACTTAAAAACCATAGTAACGTCAGTTTTATGTGTGAACAGAGCCAGTAAGGCAAAATTAAAATGATAACTATCCAACTTAAGGGGATTCGCCACCATTTAAAACGGTATTAAAAAAAATAATATTTTTTTTTATTTTATATTCTTATAGTACATCTTAGTGGGAATATTTTCCTGAAGTTTTATGACATTCTGACTAACATTTCATTAAAAACAATTAAAAAAATTAAAGTAGTGAATTTGGGTATTTTTCATATTTTCGAACATTATTATAAACTACACAAATGTTTATTACCTATACATAACATATTTTTGTTATTTTGTATAATATAACGAAGATAATAATATAAAGATATAATATAAAGAAGATAGCAGAAGAAGGTATTACTTATGGAGCGGGAGAGTTTTAGTTGAGATTTATGTATTTACAGACTTTGATCGAAGATTCCCGAAAATTAAGTTTTTAAAGAAATTTTTTGATATAACTTCTAGAGTTTTTAACATAGACTATTGAAATTTTAAACTAAACACCCTCATACCATGAACTAATATTACTAGTATACACAACCTTCTACATGAGTAAATATTTATTTTATTAAATATTGTTTACATAAATTTGTAGGAAAATTTATGTTTTTAGAAATAAATCTATAAAATTAGGAGTTTTAGCCCTAAGATAGTTTTAATACCAATAAAAATAGAGAATCTTATAGGAAACAAGAAAATACTAAATTTATTAAAATATCTTTAAAAATTAAAAGTTATATCCAATCTTCGCAATTAACCTTTTTCGCAAAAAAAAGGAAATATAAATAATTAAAGACTACCAGGTCTTTAATTATATATAAATAATTATATAATAATAGGTGACTACCAGGGAGGATTCAGGAAAGGAAGATCCTGTGCCGAACAGATACTAAACCTGAAACTCTTAATAAGGTACAGGAGACTTAGGGCCAAAGACATACACGTGACATTCGTGGACTTCAAAAAAGCATACGACTCTATAGATAGAGAGACACTATTCAACACCCTGGAAGAATTCGGAGCCGATGACAAATCAATCGCAATCACAAGAAAAACCCTAACAAACACAAAGTCAAAGGTAAAATTTATGGGAGAGATCTCAGAACCTTTTGAGATCAAAACAGGAGTGAGACAGGAGATGGGCTCTCCCCACTACTCTTCAACTGTGTACTGGAGAAGGTAATGAGAGAATGGAGAAAGAGAATGGAGGAGGAAGGAATTCCCAAATTAAAAATAGGAAGAAAGAAGGATAACCTTGAAATTGACTGTCTGGCTTTTGCGGACGACCTGGCCGTGCTAGCAGAAAACATGGAAGACGCTAGAAGACAAATCAATATACTGAAAGAGACAGCAGAGAAGGCTGGATTACAAATATCATATGAAAAGACAGAATATTTGACAAACAGAAAAGATGCACCAAGACAGATCACTACAAAATATGGTAAAATCAATAGGGTCACCAAGTTCAAATACCTGGGAGAATTAATCCAACCAAATGCCCTGGACAAAGAAGCAGTCAGTGCAAGAGCAAGAAAAATGGAACTGGCATTCCAATTGACAAAAAATATATATAATAAAAAGTCCATAGCCATTAACGCAAAACTAAGACACTACAGTACAGTTATTAAACCAGAAGGCCTCTATGCCTCAGAATGCCTTACGCTAAACACAGCCAGACAAATGGAAGAGATAGAAAAAAAGGAGAGAAAAATTATACGGAAAATCCTGGGACCAAAATATGAAGATGGAAAATGGAAACTGAGAAGCAACAAAGAGATCTACAAAAAAACAAAAAAATAACAGACACAATAAGAAGAAGAAGAAGAGTAACCTTCTACGGACATATTAAAAGAATGGACGAAGGAAGATTGACGAAGAGAATATTCAACTACTTCGATAGAAACCCCAAAACACAGATGACATGGATCAAGGAGGTCAGGAAAGACATGGAAGAAATGGAAATAGATGGAGAAGAGGTAGAGAGAAGAGAAGAATTCAGAAAAAAGATCAGAGGATTCCAGGGTTTTCAAGAAAAGGCAAAAAAGAAAACAGGAGCAAAATGGACGGAAGAGAGAAAGAAACAGCATGGAGAAAGAATGAAAGAGTACTGGAAGGAAAGAAAGAAAATCAATCATGATTATTTCACGTGGTCCATAGTAGGCAAAAATCGAAGGAAGAAGAAGAAGAATTAAAGAATTTTTTGTGATATTCTATCTATTTACATGCTAATGAATGAGTTATAAAAGAAAAAAGCATTATTTTTTGGCAAATAAAAAAAATTTCTGAAATGGTGGCGGATCCCCAGGGGACTCGGTAGGCTAAAAATGGAAAAAATACACATTTTTATTTTTTGCATAATCTTGTAGGGAATTTTCTCCTGAACATTTTGATATATAATACATTATATCTGGGTTTGTCTATATATGATATAAAAAATAATTTCCACAGCAACGCACTGGACATACATGACAAAAATACTGCCAAGAGCTCTTCGGGAAAAATTTCACTTGTTATAGTACACAACAGGTGTTGTTACAGATTTTGGGATCTAGCTAACCTATTTACAGATGACAGATATACTGCCTGCTGCAGTCAAGGTTATTTGTTTGTTTTGTAAACAAATAAATAGGTTGTGTTTTGCTCATTTCAGTTCTTTCTTTCTTGTGCGAGTGTGTTGTTTTGTAAAATGGAAAGAAGACGTCCTAAAAGACCTCGTACTGTTTTCAAAAAACGAAAAAATGTGGGAAAACCTAGAAGTAACAGTGTTCTACCTTTGCTTGGAGATAATAATTCAACACCTAGTACTAGCCTAGGCCTAACCGAATCACACTGTACTCCTAGGCCTACTTTGGTCTCACCAAAAGCTACAACAGAAAGTGCTTCAAAGAGGAAATTGGGCAAAATTGAGGATTGTTATGAACAGTTTGTGGATCAAAGCCCAAATGTAAATATAATTGTTGATCTAGGCTTGATAAATGAAGCACTAACAAAATCTTTGGTTTGTTCAAAATGTTTTTCAGTCGGGATCGCACTTCGTCAGGTAAATAACATTGGTTTATGCTCAATGTTAGAAATATATTGTAATAGTTGTAAGCACTCATATCCTTTCTCCAGTTCAGAAAAGATTGAAAACCATAACATGTTTGAAGTTAATATTAGGCTAGTTTATGGATGCCCTCCTATAGGTAAAGGCAGTGAGGCGGCCAAAGTATTTTGCGGACTAATGAATTTGCCCAGCCCTCCTACAAAATTTATGTCTTACACTGAAGTATTAGGCAATGCAACAGAGGACATTTGTTTTCAATCTATGAAAGATGCTGTAGAGGAAGCCATTACAGAAAATGATAATGTTAGAGACATTCCAATTGCTGTTGATGGAACATGGCAAAAGCGTGGCCACACGTCGCTGAATGGTGTTGTGACAGCCACTAGCTTTGACACTGGGAAAGTGATTGACATTTCAGTTATGTCAAAGCACTGTACTTGTCCACACAAACTAAGACAAATTCATCTAGCCAATTGTAAAGCCAATTTCAAGGGAAGTAGTGGATCGATGGAAGCTCAAGGGGCTGTGGATATTTTTAGGAATTCCGTTATTGCATACAATGTTCGATACTCTCAATATTTAGGGGACGGGGATTCGAAAGGCTATGAAGCTGTAAAGAAACTAAATCCATATGGAAATGATGTGCCTATTACTAAAATTGAATGTATAGGCCACATCCAGAAAAGAATAGGCACAAGACTGCGAAGAATGAAAGCTGACAACAAAAAGCTTGTACTATCAGATGGGAAAACACTCGGCGGTAGAAACCGACTTTCAGTCGGAGTTATTGACCAATTACAAACCTATTATGGCCTTGCCATTAGGAGGAATGATAGTGTAAAAGAAATGAGGGAGGCTATATGGGCATTATTTTACCATAAGGTATCGACTGATGAGAACCCATCACATGGTCTATGTCCAAAAGGCGAAGGAAGCTGGTGCAAGTACCAACGTGAGGTAGCATGTGGTAGGCCTAACACCTACAAACATAAGAACAGCATACCTGTAGCTGTAATGGAATTTATAAAACCTGTATTTAAAGATTTATCCGACCAAGAACTTTTAAAAAAATGTACTCATAAACAGACTCAGAATCCAAACGAGTGTGTGAACAGCGTTATTTGGGCTAGGCTACAAAAATCTGGATTTGTAGGCCTGAAAACCCTACACTTTGGAGTATATGAAGCAGTGTCCTGTTTCAACATAGGCCACATTACTAAGTGTAAAGTCCTGAGAAAGTTAGGGATGGATGTTGGAAGGAATACCATTACGGCTATGAAGAATTTAGATATGGAAAGGCTACGGAACTCGCAACGTGCTTCGGCTGAAATCAATAAAAAGGCCAGACAAGCAAAAAGACAAGCCAAAAGGAGGTTAGAGGAGCTGGAAGAAGACCCTGATAACCCATCATTTGGAGTTGGCATGTTTTAAATTAAATCCGTGAGTAAAAACAGTGCATTTTGTAATAGGCGTACTTCAGTCGTGATTTTCCGAAAGTTTGATTTTTTGAATTTATGGATCAGTTTTATCAAAAACTATTTAACGTATCAAGCTGAAACTTATACCACATGATCTCTGTGTGTATATACACCCTTCTATAGGAGGGTTTTGTCATAGCATAATTAAAAAAATTTTTAATAATATTTTAACTTTGAAAAATTTGCCTAAAAATTAGTTTTTGAAAAAAAATATTTTTTTCTAGTAAACATTTTTATTTTTTAAATTCCCTGTGTTAAAGTGTACAGTTAAAGGCCTACAATAACTTGTAAAATTTTCATTAATTTATCTACAATGGTTCTTGAGGAAATTGGTCCACAAAATAGCCATTTTAACATGTAAAAGATAGGACCTACCGGGTCCCCTTTTAATAGAGGTACTTTTACGTAAGAAGGTGTATTTATGTTGCTAAATACAGTACAATTGAACGTCACACAACACAAATATATTACAATATATGCATCGCCGAAATCGATTACCATAATATTTGTGCATTTTGTGCTTATATTGTAATATATTTGTGTTGTGTGACGTTCAATTGTACTGTATTGCTACAATACAGTAATATGCTACCAACACGTACCCGTAATATGCTAATTAAAAAACTTATGCTAAATATTAAAATGTCTTATTTATTAATATGTTTACTTATAAAATAAAGTATACCATTTAATTCCTATAACTCAACCTAATGTAAGAATTATTTTATTTTGCTTTTAAGAAAAAAGTGTGTCACTAAATAAAACATAAAAAGACACGTTTTATCCATACAATAGTGTTTTTTTAATGTCACGACGAAAATATAAGACTTCAAAAGTTGCTAAATACAGTACAATTAAACGTCACACAACACATGTACAGGGTGGACAAAAGTTAGTGTTAAAAAGATTTTCTGGTGAAACTACCACATATTAGTGACAAAAAAAGGAAATATTACTATCTTCACCCCAACCATGTTTAATAAATAGACATTTTAATTGTTTTTTTAATAAACATGTTTTGTTTTAGTAAAACTTAGTTTTCACCACTATTCATTAGGCCTAACATTTTTTCCTTTTGGGCGTGTTTTTTGAAATCTACACAACATTTTACATAGGAATTCAAGGTAAAGACATTTTTTATTGTGAGTTTATTATATATGAATTTGAGACAAAGTAAAATTTTAGGCTTTTTTAAAAATAAGTCACAAGATATACAGGCCGAGGACTTCCTTAAAATAGTTACTGAAGAGAGGCCAATAACAGAAAAAACTTACCCGTTTTTTAAGCTTTAAAATGATGTAATACAACTGTACTCTCATAATCGTCTTCTAATGGTTAATACAGAATCTATACTGAAAAACTAGGTTTGCTTAAAATACCAAGGGATCATTGAAGTAGTCAAAATACAGTTTAAATTTAAGGTAATGCCTATAAATGTTGAAATTTCATATTTAAACAGTGAATTACTTTCCATAGCTTAGTTAATACCACACAAATACTAATCTTATCAGGTCATCCAGTCCACTTTCTCTTATACCTACATTCAAAAGGGGAGAACTGCATAGAAACAAAGTTGTTCCGGTTTTAATTTATCTTCCAGCAGGCCTTATCTGTTGTAGCCTGTTTCCTGTTAATTTTGTAGTATAGTAGAAGCTGTCATGGAGTTTTCAACGCGAGAGTATGCGGAGATGCACTTCGTGTATGGTTTTTGTGACGGAAATGCACTGGCTGCTCAAAGAGAATACCAATTACGTTATCCAGATCGTAGAGTGCCTAGTACTCAAGTTTTTTCGAGGCTACATCAGCGTTTGTTGGAAAGAGGAAGTGTTCACAGGCAGCCAAACGAGGTAGGTCCTGCTCTCCGAGATGTAGGCTTGGATGATCGAGTTCTAAATTTAGTTCGTCGAAATCCTGAAACAAGCAGCCGACAACTAGCCGGCGAAGTTGGTGTTTCCAAGGGCAAGATATTAAGTATTTTACATGAAAATAATTTTTATCCGTATCATTTTACAAAAGTTCAATCATTAGAACCACATGATCATGCTCCAAGAGTACAGTTCTGTCACTGGCTGCTCAACAGTGATATTGAGCAATATCACTTTTTGAGAAAGGTCCTGTACACTGATGAGTCTACCTTTACTAGGGTTGGCGTTTTCAACACGCATAACATGCATCACTGGGCCGAAGAAAATCCAAGAGTGTCCAGAGAAAGTTCTTTTCAAAGACGTTTCCAAGTCAACGTATGGGCCGGTGTCATCGGAAATCAACTTATAGGCCCGCACATTTTTCCAGAAAATTTAAACGGTCAAACTTATTTAGATTTCTTACAACATACCTTGCCCACACTTCTGGATGGACTTGGTCTGGACTATAACGAGAGGGACAACATCATTTTCCAGCAAGACGGTGCTCCCCCTCATTTCACCCATGATGTGTGACAATGGCTGACGGAAAACTACCCTATGTGGATAGGTCGCGCTGGAACCATAACTTGGCCGGCCAGATCTCCTGACCTCTCTCCTATGGATTTCTTTGTTTGGGGGATGATGAAAAATGAAGTTTATTCAGCCCCTTTGAACACAGAAGAAGAACTGAGAAACAGAATTCAGGTAGCTGCCCAAAAGGTGCGAGACAAATTAACTGTAAATGTGACGGTCAGGGCCATGAGAAAGCGTGCAAGGGCTTGCATAAGAAACGGAGGCAGACAGTTTGAGCATACGCTGTAGATTACATTATTTTCTGTGTTTTTCTTCTTTTATTATTTTTAGGTGTTGATCTTGTGAATAACGTACGTACTGTAGTGAATAAAAAAAATAATGTTATTTTGACTATTTCAATGATCCCTTGGCATTTTAAGCTAACCTTGTTTTTCAGGATAGATTCTGTATTAACCATTAGAAGACGAGTATGAGACTACAGTTGTATTACATCATTTTAAAGCTTAAAAAACGGGAAAGTTTTTCTGTTATTGGCCTCTCTTCAGTAACTATTTTAAGGAAGTCCTCGGCCTGTATATCTTGTGACTTATTTTTAAAAAAGCCAAAAATTTCACTTTGTCAAAAATTCGTTTATAATAAACTCACAATAAAAAATTTCTTTACCTTGAATTCCTATGTAAAATGTTTGTGTAGATTTCAAAAAACACGCCAAAAAGGAAAAAAATGTTAATGAATAGTGGCGAAAACTAAGTTTTACTAAAACAAAACATGTTTATTAAAAAAACAATAAAAATGTCTATTTATTAAACATGGTTGGGGTGAAGATAATATTTCCATTTTTTTCACTAATATGTGGTAGCTTCACCAGAAAAATTGTTTAACACTAACTTCTGTCCACCATGTATATTACAATATATGCATCACCGATTCGATTACCATAATATTTGAGCATTTTGTACTTGTATTGGAATATATTTGTGTTGTGTGACGTTCAGTTGTACTGTATATGTACCAACACGTATTATGATAATCAAAAAACTGTTGCTAAATATAAAAATGACTTATAATATATGTTTATTTATAAATAAACTATACAATTTAATTTCTATAGCTAAATGTATGAATTATTTAATTTTGTTAACATTTCGTTTTTAAGAAAAAAAACTGTGTTACTATGTAACATAAAAAGACACGTTTTATCCATAAAATAATATTTTTAGTGTCTCGACGAAAAGATAAGACGAACATACTTTCATTAGCATTAAAGCTATAACAATAATATTTCTAAAATTTTTAAATGTTTTAACTGAGGTATATTTGAACCCACGGTAGTACTTAAGCTGGTAATAATAAGGATAATAGTTGAGAATATGTGATTGAAGGTAAGTGGAGGTCTATCAACCAGAGGCCCAGGTACGTGATCGAGGGTAAGTCTGGGTGTACGGCGAATACCAAGAGAGAAATATTTCAGATTTTACTTCCCTTTGTAGATAGTGAGGTAAGCTCGGTGCTGCCATATATTTCCGTTATCGGAACACTTACCAAACTAACTTCCGATTACAGGTGGGAATTGGGCACAACGTGGACGGAATACTCACACACCTTGTAATACACCTTCATCTACATCTATTGTTGTAATGTGAATACATTTGCATACATTGATTACTTACATTTTATCACAAGTAGATGTAATACCCGAAGTAAGCCATCGCCTACAAAATATTTATACTGTTTGAAAATAGGTTAATCATTTCCGTTATTTGACGTTACAATCTCATACATTTGCAGTGATAACAAAATACGTACTTTTAATTTATGCAGTTTGATTAACTGCTTTAAATAAAACAGTTACTATCACAGCAGCATTATCACAGGAGAACAGTTTTCATAAAATCATGTAATATACCTATTTGCATATAACACACTCAATACGTTTAAATATAAAATATGCTTATTTATATTAATTGTAACATGCTATGTGATAAATAACATAGTAACAGCAGATATATAACACTCGTTATATCCTTTTTGGAATATAAGCGCAAACTATTATACTAAACTGCAGTTTATATGTTCTATTGTATAAATTAAATAAACGTTTAATGAAGGAGTTTTTAAAAGAAGTAAAGAATATTTAATGAGAATTCCATGCAGAATAAAAAATTTTTCAGGTTGTAATGTATAGAATAAGTTAATTCTTGACTATAATTTGTTCTTCCATATTTTAAGCACAACATTTTGACCTTAACACAATGTAGATGTAAAGTGAAATTGTATTTTTCATTTCAAATTAAAACAATGTTGTAAGGCCGTCGTGTTCAATATTAAAGAGGAGACATTATCAAACAACGAAAAATAAAATTTATATTACCTATTAGTTTCGTAAAGCTTTTTTATGTCTTGTTCCATACCACATATCTCTAGATTAACATCTTTTAAAATTTTCTCAAGAAGAAACTTTAAGAAATTTAGCCTTAAGGTTTTTTGTATAACAATGTAACTTATTTAAAATAAACAAGAGCAGAGCCCTTAATTAAGGAAAAATACTACAAAAGGAGGTCTAAATATGTTGTATAAGATACTAATTATTTTGAATTGAGAATTATCAATAGAGAAACCATTAATGATTGGATTTATCATTATAAAAATGTTTTTTAGTCAAACACAATTTGGATAGGACAAAAAGGTCGAAATTAGTATGATAATTTTTATAGCTGCTATAAAAAAATGAGTTTTATATAATTTGATTAGCAAATACATTTTTATTTTAAACTCTTATAAAATCATAAGTACTTATTGGGTTTTTTTAACTCATAAAAACTTAAAATACTTAATGATTACATAAGATGCTGACTTCTACTGCAGTTTTTTTTTTTTTTTTTTTTTTTTTTTTTTTTTTTTTTTTTTTTTAGCAAGAACAACCTTAAACAATAAGGTAAATTAAATTATTGCACTCAATATTTTGAGTTTGTATCTTGTATGAAAATTAAAATATTGTTACCTCAGTGAATTGTTTGTTGAAAAAAATCACATGAAAAATATGTCAGTGGTATGATCTGCCATTTCGGTATACATTTAGAGTTGATTTTCCAAACACAAGCCAAACTGGATCGGTGGTTATAAACAAAAGAAATTGAAATCTTTAAGTTATTAACTTATGTCTGAAAATAAATTAACATTAAAATAATTCTAGGAGACATAAAAAAATTATAGGAGGATTAATGAAGCAACAATAGTCACAACAATAGGTTGGTAAGGAAACCGAATTTAGTTATTACATTAAAATAATACTAGGAGACATAACAACAATTACAGGAGGATTAATGAACCAACAATAGTCCCAACAATAGGTTAGTAAAGGAAACCGGATTTAGTTATTATCACCTATACAAATCAATAGAGCCATAGCTGGTGTGGTGTAAGGAAATATACTACATAATAGCACGGAGAACAGAGCGTGATAGAGATAAGGCATATTAAAACTACTCTCTGATTACAAAGTTATGGAGTGTAAGATATTGCCTATACCGTAATACGAATGAAATCACTATTTTTCACCAATTCGTAGTCACAAAGTCTTCCAATAGAACTGCAAAATAGTGTAAAATGTATAAAACTATAAATTAATGGCAACAAAACACATTGTAGGCACCGAATTCGTTTAAGTGTATAAAGGTACTTAGCTGAGGTAGGCAGTGTCGTAACACGTGAGAATTCATTCTTTATGATTTATACGTAACGGTATTATCGTGGGAGCCATTCACAAGGGATATTACACTTTACTGTTCGGAAGTTATTGGGAAAAGAGTTCAACTGAGCTTTCACGAATATTCTGTCACGACGTTTCCATCAATAAATCCAATTATTAGTTTGGAATTCATTTACAATTATTTTAAGAACTTTTTATGACACAGTAAACGAATGTGAAAGTAGGCATAACATTTGTAGTGGTACTTAAAGAAATGATTGTGAACGTCAATTAAAAAAAAACTGATGCTGGTTTGTATCTACGTGATCGTCTCGTACAACGAGTGATCCAAGATACGATCGTCGGGTAAGTGTGGCTGATCGAGACTGCATCGGGACGTAGATACACTTGTACAACGAGTGATCCAAGATACGATCGTCGGGTAAGTGTGGCTGATCGAGACTGCATCGGGACGTAGATACACTTGTACAACGAGTGATCCAAGATACGATCGTCGGGTAAGTGTGGCTGATCGAGACTGCATCGGGACGTAGATACACTTGTACAACGAGTGATCCAAGATACGATCGTCGGGTAAGTGTGGCTGATCGAGACTGCATCGGGACGTAGATACACTTGTACAACGAGTGATCCAAGATACGATCGTCGGGTAAGTTTGGCTGATCGAGACTGCATCGGGACGTAGATACACTTGTACAACGAGTGATCCAAGATACGATCGTCGGGTAAGTTTGGCTGATCGAGACTGCATCGGGACGTAGAGATGCGATGTTTTAACACTAATAAACGAGTGAGGAAACCTTTTTAAGAAAGTGTTGAGGACGATTTGGATTCAGATTCCAATTTTGAATTATCTTAAGATGAACTCCCAAATACCGGTGACCTTACCGATGACAGTGAAGACCAAGATGCTATTGATGAACTTATCAATTCTTATACCAGGCGATTGAGAAAGCTGATAGTAAAACCACTGCAAACTTCATCTTAAGTGTAATAATTGAATGATACGGGGTTCCAAGTAGACATTCAATTATTACAATTGAATGTCTACAATATTCAGACAGAGGGACCAATTTTTATATAGGAGACGTTAAAAGATCTTTACGATGTACTAGGAATTGAAATGGAAATATCAACGAGTCTCCATCCCGAATGAAATGGGGCGTGTGAACGTTTTCATTCGCCCTTATTTGCCATTTTAAAATATTACGTCTATCGATGCGTGAGAGGTCGATGACATCAATAAAGAGACTGTCTACGTTAAATACTTTTTAAAAAAAACTAGTTGCTAAAAATGCTGTCCATGAAAGTTATGCATAAATTTCTAACTATGACATTTATTAAATGTTTATTTAAATATTGCTGAAAACAAACACATAAACACATTAATATGTTCATTGTTTAAAAGAGGCGCCTGATAAATATGTTAAAAGTACTAAAAATTACAGCAAAATCTGTCTGATTAAAAACAAATTAAAACTCATTGTGTACCTTAGTTCCCATTTATATTGTTTCTAAAGTATCTCCATTTGCAATTTTATTAACAACAATGCTATGTGCTGTTAGAAGATTAGACTATCAATAATCCTCATCACTTTGTATAAATGTAGAAAAATTACATTATATATCAATATTATTACATATTCATACATAGCAAACCAAGCGATAGTGTAATATACTGCCAAGGCTACGTCATAGCAACGGGTGATCACTATTATGTTTACTCTCTAACTGTTAAAGGGCATATTATTGGTACACAACTAATTAATTACCATAATGGTTAGTGATGGATTATGTGTCGAAGATATTGTATTTTACACTAAAGTAAAAGTTAATTCAGCAGTAAATCACCAACAGTCTTACCATGGAAAAGGTCATAGATGTTAATTTAGATGCGTTAAATGTTTACATTGAATATTCAAAACATTCTGCACAGGCAATCCCATAAGAATAATGTCATTTTCACGTGTATCCAAATTTAAAAGTTATTTTTAAATTGAATTTTCCTAACAAATTATATTTGATCAAGAACGAAAATGGGCGTTAGAATTGCTTTACGAATTCTTAATTAGCTTTATAGAAAATTATAAAACATGGGCTATTTAGTTTGACGCTTTTATATTTACCCATTTTTCAAAACTAGACACGTGTATTCAAAATATCAAAAGCAAACCCAATTAGCAATACCGTAACATTTAAAATGACACCTCATACACAACTCTTGGTCAATAAATAACGAAACAACATGGATTCGCAAATAACATTGTTCTTGAGGGATTAAAAATCACATGGGCGACAGCCTCTGCAGACTCTTAAGTTAAAAGTAATAACAAACATAGTAACATTTGTTTCTATGAGATTCCTTGTGTACGCTTTTCTCCTTAGCTTACTTATATTTCCATTATTAAAGAAATTATGAGTGACAATGTACAATGTGTAAAGGATGGCTTTGGAATATCTGAGGTGACCTTCAATTTTACTGTATCGAAACACATCTTTGGTACTATCCATAAAATGTATTCAATATTCATGTAACGGCTTTTCATTACTAATGTCACTTCTATTTAACAAGATCGTAAATTAATTAGATTGCAAAACTTATTATCAATTATAAAACTAAAACAAATATAAATGTGAAACAAGATTTAAAAAGACAAATAAAATGAATGTTCAGCAACTTAACTCACCATTGATTGTGTTATTTATTATTATAGAAAACTATTATAATGATGAGAGATAACTAAGTAACATTAGGTGACACATTTTGTTATTTGTATGATGTAATTATTAGTATTTTTTTAATTTTATTTTAATGTATAAGCTGCGACTGAAATAAATGACATGACTAGTTTTATTACTACCAAACAAAACTATCACATTTTATGTACAACTAATATTAGTTTAACGTTTTAAATTTATTGAATTGAATACATATAACAATGTTTTTATTGATTCACACACACTTGTATATTTATATAATAGTATAACTAATTTATATAATAATAAATTAATATTCAGGATGTATTGAACATGGATGTAATATAATCGTATAGTAAATATTGACTAAAACTCACATTTAGGAATTAATAAGTGAGTAAACCTATATATTTAAGAAATAAAGGTCAAAAGTAAAGAATTTTATTATTTTTAGTATGTCGTGAGGATTACGTCTCACTATTCAAAACGCTTTATTGCTTAAAACTGTCGGGAACAGGTAAAACTGTGTTTGACACTGATAAATCCTCATCGGAGGGAGATAAGGGACTGACGTCACAGCGAAGGGTGTCAAATAAACAAAAGCCTCTCTGAATGACTAATATGCAAGCAGCATTCGGTTGCTTTTCAATTTTGATAACTTTAGGGCTTCGACATCACTTATATATTTAATTGATATTTTAACAAAAAACACAACAGTAAATATAACTTAAATTTACCAGTTAATAATTCGGTTTAGTTGTAAAATCCAATACAAGCATTGTATAAAAGCAATGTGGATAGTGAGGTTAAGTACAAAAATATCATTTTGGTTTCTCTGAGTGAGACGAGTCTGTATTAGTTACGTAGGTCGCTACCTATTTTGTAGAGTCACTTTACTTTGCAGATGATGGAAGGGGTTCACACTACACAACCGTACCCGGAAACAGACCTGAGAAAAGTAGTGTATCAGTTGTGAAATTTTCAGAAATTAAGTATATTTTTAAACTCATAATTTCCTACATTTACACGTTATTTTGCTATCAGTAGTAAAGTATCGCTCAATTTAAATAATGTGCTTATGCATAACTGGCATCACGAAAAGCATATGTGAAAAGAAAACATCAGACCTAATAATAGCATACTCGCGACCACCCTCACAGCACCTAGTCAGTAGTTCACCACCTTCTCGCCCACCAGACAACTAGACTAGCGCTAGTGTGGGCGTAATGTCACTCATGAGTCGTAGCACAGTCAGTCACAGCACAGTCAATCAATCAAAACAAACCCTTCACCACGCCATTAAGTCATTTTGTCCGTGACTCATGCGTTGATGCGTTCTTTAGTTGATTCGGTGGATTTTTTTCAGTATTCAGTTTGTTAGTTTCGTTTGAGTTAGAGAAGTTAGTGTTTTACTTTATGTCCTCGGCCCTCTGTATTTAAACACAATTTCTCTGACTGATTGAAGACAACACCACATGCAAGGTAAGATGAGATGAGATGTTTTCTTGTGTAATAACAATATACACATATAAGGCACTTGCTACTTTATAGTCTTGCTTACTTGTTTAATCTCAATAGAGGACGAATTATTTTGATTTTGAAAATAAATATTCCGATTTACAGTGAGAGGTTGGCTGCTGGCCGTGGCCACTTAGGCGATCAAACAAACGTGTTATTAGTTAAAAAAATTTGCGGTTTATGGTTGTGTTTATTTCAAGGTATGTTGGGTAAGCCAAATTTACATAAATGTGTTATTTAAGCAGTTATTTTAGCCTTTAAATATTTATAAACTCATAATTTACTTTATACAAATATTTTCTTTCCAAGTTGTTCTAAAATTTAAAAAAATATTCCTATTTTTCGATAAACTGACTTTTGGAATTTCATTTTGTAAAATCAAAGTTTTTGAGTTTCGATGCTCATAACAGTTTTTTTCTTTTATAATACAATAAAACTCTTTTATAATGAGTTAAAATTGTACATGTAATTGTGAAGTAAATGGTATGTAGCACTAATATGTTTGGGTTTAGAACATAAAACAATAAAGGTATTTGTCATGATTTTTTTAAATGTCAACAAAAGCCAAAAATAGTCTGGCCACAGGGGGCCACTAACCGTCACCATTATAATGTTAAAAATGTGGTTAGTACTAACTTTTTTAGTTAACTGTACTCTATAATGTTATAAAGTTAGTACGCTAGCGTGTTTAATTTGTTATCCACTTAACATCTACGTCACTGCGTCTTACGGCAATAAGGTAGTTTGACGTTAGAATGCTGGTAATACTGAATAAAAATACATGAGCGAAATTATTTATTTAAAAAGTTTATGTTTAATGGTTCTATAGATATTGTGGATTTAAAACAATTACAAATAGACTGACGAACAGAAGACAGAAAATTGTTCTAGATGTGATATGACACATTTTGTGTTGTATTTTTTGTTTGTTTTATGCTGATAAACAAGCATATGAAGTTTCCTACGTTTGAAGTTTGACACCCGATATTTAGTAGTATTATTTATAAATAATACTAGTAAATATTCTTTTCTATTATTATTTATTCTTTTCAGGGGGGAAGTAAGAAGATGGCGAAGCGACCTGCACAAGGAAGCCCTCACTTTTAAACTTTTTTATGAAAAGTTAAAAAAACAAATACACTTGTAAGTTCTATTGAAAATATTATTCTTCATGCTGTGTCTTCATCAGGCTCAACGCCTTCAATACATCAAGAAACCAAAGTTGACATGAACTTAGAAAATGAAAAAGCTCACCTTCATCACTTGGATATTGGTTTACATATAAACTCTAATTTGGATGAAGACCTAAAATACAATCTTTTGACTTCACCTTAGGTTCCAGATAATACATTCCAATTTCCTGCAAGTGGAAAAAGGAATCTCCGTATTCAAAGACAGAGGTCAATTGATGGTGCTTTTTGTAAATATTGCGTTTTATTCTCCAAAGAATGTGTAGGAAAATGATGTAATCAAATATTGAAATCCCTTGTGAAAGAGCCTTTTACAAAATGGAAGGACGCTTTAGAATTGTTTAAAACCCACAAGTCACGTAGCTACCACAAAGATTCTACACTTTTTGGGAACAACTTCTTGAAAACAAATTCTGATATAAGGAATGTTATGGATTCGGCTAGACAGAAACAAGTGGGAGATAACAGAAAAAAGCTGGCATCCATTGTAGAAACGATAAAATTCTGTGGCCATTAAGAGCCACGAATGACCATGGACCAATATCAGCCAACGATGAAGAGCCTTCTTTAAATGACGGTAATTTTCGTGCAATTTTAAGAATGAGACTCATGTGCGGAGATCAAAATTTGATAAACCACACAGAAAATGCTGCCTTAAACGCATTGTAAATGAGTTCTAAGGTTAAAAATGAATTGATCAACATTTGTGGGAATTAATCCAAAAAGAAATTGTGACAGATGTTAAAACGCTAAGGCATTTTCAGTTTTTGTGGAAGAAACAGAGGATATCACTGGTCATGATAAAGTCTCAATGATAAGGCATACTAAATCAGAAAAACCTTTTTTTTTACCTTGTCTTCATAGCCTACACACGGCGTAAAGATAACTCCTCGCGTAAATCGCATCTTATCTACACAACCTCGCTCAACATAGTGATGGTAACCCCACGCACCCATAAACTTACAGTGCTGACCTATTTCACAAACCTCCCACCCATCCATACACTATATGGCCAATGACCCTACCTCCCACTCTTACAGGTACGGTGGTGATGACCCTCCCACTGTTACATACCCATACAGGATTGGATACTATGTAAATAATTACCTTTACCAATGTACGTGAATGGGTGGGTCACTTACCGTACAAGCATGGGTGAGTACTTGGTACCTTAAACAAACCTCGAAAACGAAAGTTTCAAATTTACCCAAACAGCGACATTTAAAATAATATTACAAGAGACACAACTTTTTCTAAATCCTTGAAATAATTAAACAATCCCATACAAAATATACACTGAAAACAATGAATATTCTAAAATCTATGAACATGATAATAATCATCATAGCTGACGATAAAGCCTTGATATTACAGAACCACAATCTTGAGAACGTAACCTTAGAAGCATAGTTACATTTCTAGTCATATATGCTTTTCACGAAAAGGATACTGTATTGTTCTAGTGATTAAAAACTGTAAGAAAAATCTTGTTCTAGATTCCTTTGATATATTCATCAATATCACTTGCAGGGTATTAAGAACTGATCCATAATTTTATAAGTTTAATAATTAGCCTTTTTGAAGGTCTTGGTTTTATTTAAGGTTAATACTGTATACTAAAAGATTTGCGAAAATCCAAAAACACTCAATAACCCTCAAACTAAGCCCTGTGTTCTTTATTTCTTTTGAATAAATTCTAGATTCAAAAAGTACAAGGTTGTAGAGTTTTGTCAAATACTTAAAGTTTAATTAATGGTTACATAAATAATACATGAAATATATGACTATTCCAAACACGTTTAAAAATTGTAACTAATTATATCATTTGATTTTTAAGGGTTCAGAAAAAATATTTTCTGATAATAGGTTTTTAAATCTTGAAAACGTTTAACTCTTGATATTTTCAAGAGAATGGATTCTATACTTTCTGAGGATAATGTACCATGAATTGATAAATTTGACATTCATGGTATAGTTCCTTCTCGCTACGCTGTGATTTTTTTCTACGTAAATAAAACGTAAGATCCTTAAATTATTTAGTTTATATCAGCAAACCACTGAATTAAAAAAATATAATTCAATGTGGTTCAATAAAGCAGATTTTAAATGTGGTCTCTTTTAATACAATAAGTTACGTTTGTGTTTGGACCCATTGTTGTAGATGAAAATGTTGAAGATGAATGACTTGTGATGGAAATCAATCATAAGAATTTTCGAATACAATTCTATGCATTATTGTTTTCAATGAAACTCAAACTGTAAAATAATAAATTTATAATTTGATCATTATGACTCGAAATTAGTTTCAATGTTCAAATGTATTTTAATCTCATGAAATAAACAAGTAAAGCAAATTTTAAGAATAAAATTACTACGATAAATGACTTCAACAACTTAATTGAAAAAGGAATAATCCTCTCCGGGGTAAAATACTGAAATAAAAGGATGCCTTAAGCCCTTCGGACGGGTTTAAACATTATCTACTCTCTATTTTTGATGAATTGATCCTGATTTTTTTTAGGTAGAGCTGAAATAGATCTTATTGGTCCAATATTAATGAATTCACGAAAGCAAAAATTACATCACTATTGCATTAACCATCGATTAAAATAACTATAATTTAATATCATATAATTAGTGAAATTTAGTTATAATTTTCTGTTGATTTTAATTTAACTGAATGTTTGTAGTACAAAATATTAGTGTTAGCACGTAACACAGATTTAAATCACTCAACACAATGTAGTCATGAACTCAACTTCAAACCATATTTAAAATTATATACTCTTTATCTTGTTATAATTTTCCCTGTGTTTTACTCTGACTTGAGGTTTTATATATTTCTTATTTTTGTACTGTAAGACAACAAATTTTGTCACAATTCACCATTGTGGTAATATCCGATTAATCCTTTACAGTTATCTCATCGTGATAGATCTACGTATATTTTGTTCCCAATAGCGTACAATCGTCGCTTGAAAAGATTCGAAGTTATAAATATCAGAAACGGTAAGAGAATAATTTAAAAACCCGAAGATTCCCTTTAAGAAATAAAATACTATTAATTGTCCTTTAGAAGAAATGTACGATGCCCTGCAATCAATTCATTTAAAACTAGGCCAAAAAAGAGAAAAAAACGATGGTACAGAGGTTTTACACAAGATCCTACATGCACAGGTTTGTTAAATACAGATTAATTTTAGCCATATTAACGCTCCGAGATTCGGCTAGAGACCAATCTGTCCAAATAACCAACCACGTGGGGTCTAACAAGTCGGTTGTGTACGCAATTAATTACAAATAAATAATTTCCAGTGATGTTTCCTAAAAACAAGTATACTGTAGTAAATAAATGAACAATTATATTATATTCATACATTTAAAGGATTGTTTAGTTATTCATCGATATAGTCTTCAGAACATTTATAATATTGTTTAATGTATATAGAAAAGCATTTTTATTACTTTTCTATACTTTTATTTTTGTATAGTAGCTGCCATAGCTGGGAGATCACAAATGGTGTGGCAGGTCTTAAGTGGCTAGATGGATTGTATTTAGCTTTGTGACAGGAGATCACTTTATATTTTTATTTTTTATCGATTTACAAGATAACTTTTGGATCTTAATCCAAATACATTTATCACAATCACAATACATAAATTAATAAATGTTATCTGACAACAAACAATACGATATGTACATACGTTAAAGGGTGTCTGTGGTCTTCATGTTATAAACAGAGCTGGCAAAACTTAAATGGGATCTTCACAGTTTTTTACGTGAAATGTATATCCATTTTACTGATAGAAAACATTGCATCCAAGATTGTTACAATAGAATGCAATTATGGTTGCATAAGAATATTTACAATAGAATAAAATATATTTGGATAGGTATTATTGCGAGTATAATAGTAGGCTAATGCTGTGTGGGGTTAACTTGAAAACATAGAGAAAAAAAGTCCAAGTAAAAATGGGTGTTCAGGCACTAAATTCATTACTAAAACATATATGCATAAATTAAGTGTATGTAAGTACATTAGTTGCATAATGTAAATATATTTGAAGACTGTATAGGATTTTTAACTTATAACATTTAATTTTTAAAAAAATATCTGACATGTCTGGAGTTAAAAATTTATCTTTTTAGGTTAAATTTCTAGTAAAATAGACAACCCGGAAGTGAGATATTTTTAAAATTTCAATCACACGGCTAGACATTTGTGATAAATGGATTGTGAATTGTGCAAATTCCAGTCTAGGAGACTTCCCGAGTCAGCATTGGCTTCCCGTATCGTTTTTCGGCTACATTTTGAAGAAACTTGTTTTATGAGCACTAAAAACAAACATAAATTAGTTAAAGATACCGTTCCTGCAATAATTAAACATTTCTATGATAAAACAATGGTAAGTTCTGCTCTTATTCCTTCAAAAAGTAGATGCCAAAATATTGTGAGGAGTGGATCAGTCAGTAATGTCAGCATTCCTTCAACAAGTAGATGCCAAAATATTGTGAGGAGTGGATCAGTCAGTAATGTCAGCATTCCTTCAACAAGTAGATGCCAAAATATTGTGAGAAGTGGATCAGTCAGGAATGTCAGCATTCCTTCAACAAGTAGATGCCAAAATATTGTGAGGAGTGGATCAGTCAGGAATGTCAGCATTCATTCAACAAGTAGATGCTAAAATATTGTGAGGAGTGGATCAGTCAGTAATGTCAGCATTCCTTCAACAAGTGCCAAAATATTGTGAGGAGTGGATCAGTCAGTAATGTCAGCATTCCTTTAACAAGTAGATGCCAAAATATTGTGAGGAGTGGATTTGTCAGTAATGTCAGCATTTATTCAACAAGTAGATGCCAAAATATTGTGAGGAGTGGATCAGTCAGTAATGTCAGCATTCCTTCAACAAGTATGTGCCAAAATATTGTGAGGAGTGAATCAGTCAGTAATGTCAGCATTCATTCAACAAGTAGATTCCAAAATATTGTGAGGAGTGGATCAGTCAGTAATGTCAGCATTCCTTCAACAAGTAATGATGTACACTCTTCTTATTTATAAAGTAAATGTTCCTTTGCAAAGAACTCTATTTAATAAACAACGTTTGGGCGTGTTTTTTCCACCGTTTGGTAGTGTTTTACAACTACTTAAAGTCCAATAAAGTACGTCATATAAAATCAAATTTAAAAAGAAAGTCACCGGACACACCGAAAAAAATTAAACTACAAAAAATTTTTTTTTAACATAATCAGGCTTTACACACCAAAAACTAAGACTATTAGGATGGGATAAAAAGCGTAATTCCTCTTTTGCCCAAGAACGCGCATATTTAGTTGCTTGTGAGCCTTTAAAAAGCCTAGAGTTTAAAGCACTTTTACGGATGAAAGTGCTTCACAAAAGCAACAAGCAGTGGTCAGAGAACGGTAACAAATTATCAATTGAAATGCACTACCATCGCCGTCTCTTTCAAAAATCTTAAAATAGATAAGGGGTCCAGATTGGCTTCAGTTGACAAATACAATAGCAATATCAAGATGGTTGAGTGTAGCTAACTTGACTGAGTTAGTAGATCAACTGGAAACTAAGGTTGGACCAACGGGCGACATGGAAAAGGGGGTTCTTTTGATATACGATAAAATGTCGATATAAAAGTGCTTATCGGTGCTTATGGTATATCACACAGTATAGATTGAGAAAAACAAATTATTGAATATTAAAAAGAAACTCTTTATAATGGATTTAAACTTTTAATACCATAGAAACTGACTTGAAAGAAATACTTAAGAAAAACTACCACCAAGGTTCCACGGATTTGAATTAACTGTCAACTCAGTGCTACAACTGTTAAACGCGATCAGCTCAGAGAGCGATAGTTTCCGATATACAAACCGTATTACGCAAGATTCAATTGAAAAATAATTTTATATTTTCCGACAAAAAGGCAGAAACGACAAAAATCCATCTGCAATGAAGTATCGTTAGTATTTCCGTCATCAAATACATGTTCTATTGCTTAGACCACTTTCTACGTGCAATTGTGAAATTGAATATCTTCTACTAAACTCGGACAATATCTCATAACGTGAAGATAATCAAGTTTATCTGAAGATCAAACAGACACAGACGAGGAATTGATTCTGATGATATAAGTGTTACTTCAACTCTGGGGTCTTCAAACATTCTAGATTCCAAAGTCAACTACAAGTGGACTTGGTGACAATATCTCGGATAAGGATGTTGACGAATGCTCAATAGTTTCCATTACAAATACTGCCATGACTTCACAAATGGAAGAAGGCGTTTAAATGGTGTTATAGAAATTGAAACAAACTTGGAACAGTGTTTCGTTTAATAAGTATATACTAATACGTATTTCCATTGTTTATAATAATGAAAAGTGATATTGCCTCTTAGAGCCACTGGGGGCTTCTGTTGCCTAGTTCAGAATTTTTCTCATGTAAACCTGCAAAGCATATAAACAAAATTTTACATTATCTAAAGTTTAATTAAAACGAAATCTAAAGTTTTATTTATTGGGCTTAGAAGCAATGATTACAGAAGCAGGCAAGTGTAAAGATAGGCCAAAATCGACAGTTAAAAAGTCAACTGATGTATGAACATTTTATATTATTCTACTTTTATTGACTTTAAATCTAAAAGTATAAAATTGTAGATTTATTGGGGAGAAAGTACCAACAATAATCACACTTAACACATCCCTCTCTAACTTAATAGAGAGTGTTTCAGCGTTACCAATCTCTATTAAGTGTTACATTCCCGTTATAGGAAGACTTAATACGTTCTCGTTACCAGAGGACTCAACATAAGTCTTGCAATCATAGTGTTGAACAATGTTGACGTGTAGAGAATACCTCACCAATAAGGATCACATTTTATTGCTCCCTCTCAATTAATGGTTGCAAGTTTAGAGAAAGCTTTTATAATGGAAAATTCTAAATCATCGACGTCTAAATGAAAAGGTCGACGTCTTTAAAAAGATGCTCCCTCAATCTTTGTTTGCTCCTGTAAAGGCTGGTTTAATGAGGAATCGTTTGTACATAAATTGAACATTTTGGTGATCATTTCAAGGAAAGAAAGGACAATCAGGTAATTCTAATCTTAGACCATCATGATAATCATATTAAACTTGAATAAAATTAAATATGTAAGCAAAATGGCATTAAAGTTCGAAAATGAGGCACATCATTTTCGAAGACTAGTAGCTGAAGCAACGATAAAGAAACTCAGATGAAAGCAGCAGTCAGTTATTTTAACACCATCACCCCAAAAAACAATTAATAAAGACTTTAATAATTACTTTAATAAAGACACTCAAGTGACACTCAGTTGATGCCTTGATGGGAGCATGGAAAAGGATTAAACATTGATAATAGGTCACAGCGTGCGTTAGCTACAAAAACGTTTTATAAAAACTGTAGAAGTTTGAAAGGTACGCAGAGGGAGTACCTGAGTTATTAAAACTTGGGTCTTCGGCGTCATGATGTCATTACGACAAAACACTGTATAAATGTCGTATTAATAATTTTTAAGAGACTGGATCTGCTTTAAAGAAAAAACCAACAAAACGACCAAGAAGTATTCGTGCTGTACAGAAAGTTAATGTTGTTCGGGAGTGTATCACGGAGCCACAACATTTTATGCGTAGCAAGCATGTGCAGTTCACGTGTCACGGGATAGTATTTAGGTAGTAGATATTTTTTAGATGGAAAATGTCATTCATATAAGCTGCAGATAGTACAATATAGAAACGAAAACTATTATCGGTTACGATCACAACTCTTCAAAGGGTAACAACGATAACCGATGACGATGATTTCCTAAGTAAGTTGTGGATGTCAGAGAAGGAAAATTTTCATCTCACTGGTTAAGTTAATAATCAGACACAAATCCTAACGAAGTTCATGAGTGCCTTTACACATTAGCAGGGTCACAATATGGTGTGCTGGTTCATTACAAGGTGTTATCGAACCTTACTTTTGTTTAAATAAACGGGGAATATCAGTAATTGTCAATGTTACGTGGAGATGTTAAAATATTTCTCCACGCCTGAATAGAACAATGTTCCACACGTTAAGAAACCTGGTTTCAACAGAATGGAGCGACATCCCACACTGCATGGCAATCAATGGAATCTGTGCGAGAACTGAATTTCAAGAACCACAGATTTCAAGAAAGCAATATTACGTGAGGACGCCATCTTAAGAACATAATTAAAAGAAAATGATAGATACCATTAATGTTTCTATTATTATATATTACATTATTAACCTCCTACACTTTCATGTTCATTGTTTATAATAGTATTTTTTTTTTTATTCCTGTTATAATGCACCTTAACTTACAAATATTGATAACTATTTTCCCTCAAGTAGCTTAACTGGTACAAACCCACCAACTCTACATTTATGAAATATATTCAGAATCATCACAGTCATGAGTCGTAGTAGTTATTCAAAAGAGACTTTATTGCTAAATGGTGCCCAAAACAGGTAAACCTGTGTGTGACAAAGACAAATTCATATTGGAGGGGTGTAAGAGACTGACGTTATTGTGAAGTGAGCCACACAGACAAAATCTCTTCATTGTTTATAAAATAACCGTCAACACTTGACAAACTGTTTGCTGGCACAAGTGACGCAGTTCTGTCACCAAAATAGTTACTAAGAAACAATTCCGTTTTATTAAATTGACATGATTTTTTAAATTTATTTTTATTATTTTATATATTATGTGATCGAATTCTGAAAGTCGCACAACACAAATAAAACACTTTTATGTTTTTTTATTAAAACATGGTCGTGTTTGGATGAGTGCTGTTTTGTATTTGCATTTTCAAACTCAGACGTTGGCCGTAAAAATGTGGGCACATTTTTCATTCATCGTGCAATAAAAATTAATTATTGAAGGTTTAACATTGTTATGCCTTTTCACTCTCCACCCTCACAGCGATTGAAACTTCGCTGTTTGTAGGTAGGTCGCTAAACAACCGCGACCATAACACTACTGCTCCAGTATGTTACAATCAAATTTAGATAAAAGATGAAGGTAAAATTTATATTTAATATTTATGTTTGGACTTTATTCTAGTCTCTTCAGATGTAGATAGGCACGAAGCCACTACATGACAACAATAAAAGAGTAATCCAAAGAGGAATTACCAACTGGGCACGGAAGTAAATTCTACTAATATCCGTTTTCACAAACACCAATTCGGTGCGCCCTATTTCTAAATTATGAATGAGACTTTATAATTATAAATTTTACCTTCATCTTTTATCTAAATTTGATTGTAACATACTGGAGCAGTAGTGTTATGGTCGCGGTTGTTTAGCGACCTACCTACAAACAGCGAAGTTTCAATCGCTGTGAGGGCGGAGAGTGAAAAGGCATAACAATTTTAAACCTTCAATAATTAACAGCCTCTCCAAATAATAACAAAAAATTAATTAGCTCAATTATACAAATCTTGTATGTATACCATTGAACGTATGATAAAACAAGGAATATGATGATGTAATTCACTTTTTCATTGATTTTTTTTCCTTTTAGCGACATTCAACCAATAGTCAATAGACTACAATTCCAAACCCAACAGTAGGGGCAAATTGCTGTGGAAAATGCAGGTGATGAGTTCGATTCTCTTCCAACACAATACAGTGTCCGCACGCACAAGCTGTGAATCCAGGAGTTTGAACATTCTCTAGGAGATAAAATTTATATAAACCTGACAATAAATTCTCAGTTTATATATTTACCGAGGAATAACAAAAATACTAAACACTTAGATTTCCATAGAAAGATGAAAGTTATTAATGCCATTTTTTATTGCTTATTCCTGACACATAATATTTGAATGGAGACAGGTATTTGAATGGAATAGGTGATTTACTTATGGAAAAATATATAATTTGTTTGAATTTTTGTTTTTAATTAAAAATAACCCATTTTATAGTTTAAAAAAACATACCAAAGAGGTTATAAGACTGTAATTATCATCCTGGAAAACAGAAAACTACATTCCTTGGATGAGGAAGGACATGGACAAGGGGTTCAATTAATTCATAAGAACATTAAAGCCACTGTGTGTATTTGAGCCGTGTAATAAATTATTCAACGATCTGATCATATTTCCGTCAACTTATTTGAATATCCTGATTTCGGAAGTGAAGAATAAAAAATATAAAAAAAACGCCAAAAATACATTGGAATTAGTGGACAAATGTTTGTCCTTTACAGCTAAATAAAAAAATGTTATTAAAACCTAAATGATTTTCCACTTGAAAACTAGGACTGAAAAAGTACCAAATAGTGTTAGGGTACCTTTTGATAAACATACATAACTAACACATGTATGTGGGAGGGGATGTGTGCTTTTATGTGTGCGTAAGGGGTTACATGTATGTGCTTAACCGTTGTATGTGTGCACCTTTGTTTCTCTTATTGAGGTCATGATAACAGAGTCAAAACATTCAATTGATTATACTAGTTAAAATAATAATTGAGTTCATGATTTTGAATAATAATGATCAAAAATATATAGAAGGACCAACCTTGAAAATATAAAATTGTTTATTTTCCATAATTGATATGGTGTATTGTGTTTTGTAAGGACTATATATAAATTATAAACACTAGCGCATAGGAAATATAGGCCTACTGTTTGATTTCACTTTCATTAAGATTGAGTTCATATAGTAAACAGTTTGTGTAAAATACGTAATATTATCTATATCGTAAAGATAAAAAGGTATTAGACCAATCAACGAAAATAATACACTCTAGGGTCATATTCTGCATTGCCCCGATAAATAAGAAAAAAAACAGGGAATTCATATGTATTATTGATAAGAATTTTAATTATTTTTCACACTCACAATGTTTGCTTGGTTGTTAACTTGAACACACCAAGACATGTTGTTGAAAGAGAACTAACAAGTAAAGAATGGTCACTGGGATTTTAAAAATAAAAGAGAGAAAACACTATTGACGTAAATCAAGAGGAAGATCCACGATCCCTCGTCTCAGGGTTTATTGCAGGTCCTCGTCTCCGTGTAAACAGGACAAAAGGACTTGTTGATCTACGGTACCTTACTTGCTATAACATGCCTTATCTACTTAGTTAAATAAACCTCTATACATGTTAACATTCCTCAGCAAACAGGAAAAGTACATTTTATTATTTCACAAACTATCAAATATATTTGAACTCTTTCATCATAAAAGAAAACCATTATAAATGTTTACAACAATATCTTATGATAATAGAATGATTCCCATTTTCAAGTTGTAAGCTATATTCAAAATATGTTTTTAGTTAAAATAAATATAAATTATTGTTTTTATAAAATAAACTATTTTCTTCTATACATTTCCCATCAAATATTAAGACAATAGTAGAAAATGGTAAAAACCATTTAATGAAACAAATTAACCACAAATTAATCCAAAATAATCCAAATATTGAGGTTATTTTATAGATGCAAATTAAACTTATTGAAAAAAGGATATATAATATAAAACGTATATTTATATTTAAAATAAAATAGATCAGTAATGATACAAAACAACCACCAAGAAGGTGCAGTTTATTGATTTAAAAACTAAAATAAGACATCCCAATAATAATAAAAAACAACCATTAGGAAGAATACGTATATTGATATAGAAACTAAAATAAGAGATCTCAATAATGATAAAAACAACCATTAGGAAGAATACGTATATTGATATAGAAACTAAAATAAGAGATCTCAATAATGATAAAAACAACCATTAAGAAGAATACGTACATATAGAAACTAAAATAAGGGATCTCAATAATGATAAAAACAACCATTAAGAAGAATACGTATATTGATATAGAAACTAAAATAAGAGATCTGAATAATGATACAAAATAACCATAAATACGTGTATATTGAAATAGAACGTGGCTGTCAAAGGAAAACCACTAAAGTTGGTAAACAGTTTGATAGAAGAGATTGAAGTGACGCGGGAGATCACTGCTGGACTGGGAAAGCATCATTTGGGGGTATATATTTCTGAAAGTAACAATTACCATGTATAATACGTATTTTAGGACAATAGTATAGGACGAATGGGGTGGAAACGTGGAATAAACAAGAGAGTCAGGGGAGTCAAGCTGGGTAAATTAGATTTGTAAGAACTATTAAGGGTAAATCAAGGTGCAATAGAGTTAGTGATGATGGGATCAGAAGACGGGTAGTGGAAGACTGTTTGAAATAAATAGTAAAAAAGGCAAGACTAAGATGGTTTGGACACGTGAGAAGAATGCGAGAGGAAAGAATTCGTAAGGAGATTGAGTTACTAGTGGTTGAGGTGATAAGACCAAGAGAAATGCTTAGAAGAAGATGAATTTATGGGGTGAAGAGGGATGTGGAGAGGAGTAAGTTGGCGGATGTTGGAGGAAGAGGAACTGTGAGGGATAGGACAAGATAGAGAAGCGTAGTCAATACCCAGACCCAGAAATAGCCGGATTGGAAGAGGATGTGTATTGGCGATACACAATAAAATAAATATATTTAGCAATCATAAAAACCACCCATCAGAATAATCATAATTTATTTTATATAAGCATAAATCAGTAATTAAGCCTTTTGTAATATCCAACAAAAATATAACTACAAAAGGTATCAATAATTAGATTGCAAATTTCCATGTGGTATCTGTAATAAAAACCCAATTAACAAATTTAACTCAACTGTTTTCACTAGATTTCAACGTTGTAACATGTTATTAAATAATGAAACAATCAGGACATTGGCAGTTTGTGACCCAACTATAGTACGATTTCTAACGAAAATACACAAAACAGGAAAAGAAAAGAGACCTCTTTCTTTTGAGTTGCTTCCTAACCTGCATACCAAACTTAATTTTTAATTAAACGTATATCAACTTAATTAATTAAAATTAAAGACGATTTTATTGTACACGGCGAAGTTTGGGTTAATATGTATTCCCTAAAAAAAACTGGGGAACAACGATTCAAAGGTAACTTCTTCACCACCAACAGTGGCCGGGCTGCGTGCAAGGACGGCATCTCTAGGCGATTTCACATCCAAGACACAGCGCTTAACGTTGTTCATGCGATAAAGTCGGAATCCTCCAGCCAAGGCCACTGGATGTATCAATAGATATTCATTCTTAGTGGCATATTTATAATCACACAAATGAATTTAAAAAATGGAAGATGAATGTCTCATTTCTACTGATGTAATTTTTCTCTACCTTAATGTTCAAATGCAAACTTCTTGAAACGTATCTAAACTTGTCTAACACACAAAAATTGAACAAATTTAACAATTGAAGAATATAATTTATTAATAAATGTATGTCTGTCCCAAAGTTTCAAATTCCTACAACTATCAAATATTTAAAAATATCTATTAAAATAAAACGTAAGAAGACGCAATAGATGAAGTTCGTTTTGAACAAATACAAAACAAACCAATAATTTCTCGAATTCAGGTTGGACATATATGTACACGATGTTTTTGTAGTCAAACCAAAAATATGATCATTCAACAATTATAATTGAACTAAATTCCTTTTACTGAAACGTAAAAACTGCATACGATATTGAATTTTAATTCACAAATGTATGTCTTCATCAACTAATGACTCGAGATTTAGAACTGTAATTATTTACTAATTAATTGTGCATTCAGCGCCTCAAAAACAAACTGTTTTAAATTCTCGATTTCACATAAAAAAGTAATTGTTAACACAAAAAAATTAAAGTAAAACCCTCAATGGAAATATGTAATGATAATAAAAAATAAATCATACACATAAATATAATTAAATTAAAACAAATATATTTCGTATCCAATGTTTGAACTATTCAAAACTCACTTATTGTGTTGCATAACTTTAAAAAAATTATTCACATATGTAGATATTTAACTTTGATTTAATATTTAAATATATATACCATGTATTAAAAAGTACAATTAACAAATTTCATAAACAAATTTTAAATTTTAATATTTTGATGTCTGAAGATCAAAATATTAAAATTTATTGGACAAAAGTGACAGTTTTGAAATATTTTTATTTGAAAACGATGTAATAGCATTTAATTAAGTTATTAAGTAAGGTCAACTAGTACTTAATACTCGCGGCACACATACTAAATACTAAGTTACTACAAACTATACGAATTACCCAACAAGTGCCAGAAGAAGGGAATAGTTCTAATCGAAACAGATAAGCAGAGGACTAAATAGCATAGAAATGTATTTCACAGAATATTATGATAAATTGGCATAGAGCTGTTTTATCAGTCTCACGGTCAGTTGGTTTGGGTGCGACCGAATTGTTGAAGGAAAGTTATTGTTCACTAAAGCTAACCGAATCCATAAACTCGTCCTTGCAACAATTGGTATTGATTGAGTAACAATTTGGTTCATCGATTTGACAAATGACAAATCCATTCAAATCCAAAATCAAAAGTGGTAGGATTGTTTACAAGGTTTTGGGTTTCTATTAATTTAAAATAAAAAAAATACTTGATAAAGTTTTTTTTAAATCAGATTATAAACTAGAATGTTTGTTTTCGTTAGTAGCACGTCATTTTACCATCAAGAAACGTAGTTGAACCAAGGAAATGTTAATTTTATATTAAAAAGGCATAATTTATAAAAGTTAAGCTTTGCTTTTCTGCAATTTTGTAGTTTAAATTGATTATTGATTCATAATGTTAATATTATAACTATAAAATGATAAAGTGGATCCACCCAGATTGTCGGCGTTCATGATTAAGGTCTTTACAGTACAGCTTGGTTCAATTGAATTTAATTAGGGCATTTAATTTTATTTATTAGTCAATAGTGAAACTAAACTCTTAAGTTAAACACGTTTTAAATAAATCAGAACATTCGATTTAATAATCCTGACTGTTTGGTTTTTGCAATGGTAAATCTGACCCTACAAAGCTAACGAGATGACGTTAAAACTACTGAGTCAGCGCTGCGAAATAAACCGTTTTAAACGACTATTGCGTTACACTCGTTTTGCTCTGAGCTGCGTAGTTTTACTAAATACAGTTGGACATTTATACATATTTGTTTCCTAAAGGCATTCATCCTTTTTTTATTTTGATTACATTATTCCATCGATAAAATTACTATCTCGTCTATGTATTTTTATCAAAATTTGAATGGAGATTGTCGAATGATAACGTAATTATTTGTTCTTTTTACGGTCCGATCCCTTTTTTTACATTTATAGTCGAATCACGTGCTACAATAGAAGTGGCCGTGTAAATTGTCTATGCGGAGAGCAAACTCAGTTATCCAATCTGGGTTTTAAATTGCTAACAATTTATTTTATTGGCACAGGATAAAAAGTAATCCTCTACCGAATGCAAACTAATTTATTTTGTGACACCAGAATTGTTCAACGTGTTATTCAATTACAAAAGTTTAATAATTATTTTTTTAAATTTGATGAATAATTATCATTAATGTTAATAATGGTTATTTAATCATGCAGTATTTGATTTTGACAAATCATATAATTTTTTTGTAATCTTAAAAACGATGTCAACAGAGTTTTGACTTTATAGAACCCAGGTGTTTATAGTGTTACTAGTTAGCTCATAAATTGTTGTGTTTTTTTACCACAACACTAATAAGTGATTATTAAATAACTCGTCTGCCCAAAGGGTTGATTTCAAAGCCTAATAATAAACGAGTGGGATTTCTCCTCGAAACAGTGAAGAACTTTAAACAATTAATGTATCAATCCTACATTAAAGCGTATTACATACTTTAACTTCTCAGTATATAAACAGGCGTTTTCTTGGAGGGTTTTGGTTGCACACTCCACCAATGGTTTACTGATATAAAGACAACTGTTTTCTCGGTAGTCTAGGCAAGTAACCTGGGTACGACTTGGCTAGATGGCTTATAGATACACTTACAGTATATTTCCCCGGTGAAACTGATTTCAGCTAAATTAAGTAGTTTGTTGTACCCAGAAAAACATCTGCCTTTTTTTACTGATATATATTATTTACACCTCTCGTATTAATTTAATAAATCTTCGTTATTGATACCCTCCAATGTTTGTAATGGTTCTCCGATGATTTTATTGTTGAAAAATTATGTTTTAGATATCTTCTTTTCATAATCTTGCTTTATATTTATTTTCTGTTGTTGTGTCACAAATCATCTTTATTGGTATTTTTATTTATTTATTCACTGTGTTCAGAAATTATTGGTAGATATTTTCATCAAATAGTATAATTTTAACAGAGTCTCCAGTAAGTATTTAACAGAGGTTACCTATAGAGTTTTAACAGAGGTCTCCTATGGACTTTTAACAGAGTCTTCCTGTGAGTATCTAACAGAGGTCTCCTATAGACTTTTAACAGAGTCTTCCTGTGAGTATTTAACAGTGTTCCTGTGAGTATCTAACAGAGGTCTCCAATAGAGTTTTAACAGAGTCTTCCTGTGAGTATTTAACAGTGTTCCTGTGAGTATCTAACAGAGGTCTCCTATAGACTTTTAACAGAGTCTTCCTGTGAGTATTTAACAGTGTTCCTGTGAGTATCTAACAGTGTTCCTGTGAGTATCTAACAGAGGTCTCCAATAGAGTTTTAACAGAGTCTCCTTTGAATATTTAATAGAGGTCATACTGTATATAGCGATTTATCATTCAACCATTTAACAAGGAACATTTTGCGATGGATTTTTCTCCTAAAAGACTTTTCCAAAGAGAATAACGGTTTTAAAAGTATCTACATAATTAATTGAGAAGTAGAATCGAATACAGTGAGAAAAATAAAAATGAAATAACTTTAAGTAATCTATTGCACAACTAAATTCGTGGTCAGGAGGTTGACCAGCCTTGGACTGATGTTTACGTCCAGGGCCGGTCAAAGAGTATATTATATAGATAGGTTTCCTTTAGGCCAGAGATATTTCCATTCTATTAAACACCTTATGTGTTCATCTTAAAATAATGGCAATATGAATGCCTCAATAATATTCACTTTAACTGTGAGTACTATAAATATATTGTACAATTTATTTTCATTCATTATAGGAATTACAGGTACTCACTGAGCGAATTGTTATTTCCTACGTTCCCGTAGTAGCCGAAATATTGAGACGGTTGGCCGCAGTTCTACAGTTGTTATACTGTCTAGTCTGAACGGCGAAGTTGGCCGCAGTTCTACAGTTGTTATACTGTCTAGTCTGAACGGCGAAGTTGGCCGCAGTACTACAGTTGTTATACTCTCTAGTCTGAACGGCGAAGTTGGCCGCAGTTCTACAGTAGTTATACTGTCTAGTCTGAACGGCGAAGTTGGCCGCAGTTCTACAGTTGTTATTCTGTTTAGTCTGAACGGCGAAGTTGGCCGCAGTTCTACAGTTGTTATACTGTCTAGTCTGAACGGCGAAGTTGGCCGCAGTTCTACAGTTGTTATTCTGTCTAGTCTGAACGGCGAAGTTGGCCGCAGTTCTACAGTTGTTATACTGTCTAGTCTGAACGGCGAAGTTGGCCGCAGTTCTTCAGTTGTTATACTGTCTAGTCTGAACGGCGAAGTTGGCCGCAGTTCTTCAGTTGTTATACTGTCTAGTCTGAACGGCGAAGTTGGCCGCAGTTCTACAGTTGTTATACTGTCTAGTCTGAACGGCGAAGTTGGCCGCAGTTCTACAGTTGTTATACTGTCTAGTCTGAACGGCGAAGTTGGCCGCAGTTCTTCAGTTGTTATACTGTCTAGTCTGAACGGCGAAGTTGGCCGCAGTTCTTCAGTTGTTATACTGTCTAGTCTGAACGGCGAAGTTAGCCGCAGTTCTTCAGTTGTTATACTGTCTAGTCTGAACGGCGAAGTTGGCCGCAGTTCTACAGTTGTTATACTGTCTAGTCTGAACGGCGAAGTTGGCCGCAGTTCTACAGTTGTTATACTGTCTAGTCTGAACGGCGAAGTTGGCCGCAGTTCTACAGTTGTTATACTGTCTAGTCTGAACGGCGAAGTTGGCCGCAGTTCTTCAGTTGTTATACTGTCTAGTCTGAACGGCGAAGTTGGCCGCAGTTCTTCAGTTGTTATACTGTCTAGTCTGAACGGCGAAGTTAGCCGCAGTTCTTCAGTTGTTATACTGTCTAGTCTGAACGGCGAAGTTGGCCGCAGTTCTACAGTTGTTATACTGTCTAGTCTGAACGGCGTAGTTGGCCGCAGTTCTACAGTTGTTATACTGTCTAGTCTGAACGGCGAAGTTGGCCGCAGTTCTACAGTTGTTATACTGTCTAGTCTGAACGGCGAAGTTGGCCGCAGTTCTACAGTTGTTATTCTGTCTAGTCTGAACGGCGAAGTTGGCCGCAGTTCTACAGTTGTTATACTGTCTAGTCTGAACGGCGAAGTTATTTTAATTCAGTGGTCGATGGTAAACAGTTAGTTGGTTCAGTCCAAAGGTCGTTTTGTCAGTAAGAAACCTGAAAATTCTATATTAACGGTTATATTACAAATCATGCTCATCGTAGCTGGCTCCTTTGGGACCCACGCTTATCTAACATTTACGATTAATCAAATCTTCTTCTTTTTCGAAATTCATTGAAATTGAGTTAACGTCCATGGCAATTAATTAAGTAATCAAACATTTTTAAAATTACCTCTGCCCATTAAGCTCCAACAAAACATATTGTTTTACAATAAACTAAGAATGTTGCTAATTGGTGAACTTTGGCATATGAAGGTAAATCTAATTTAAGGATGTACATCAGTGACTAAATATGTTTTAAAAATTATAATTTAACTAAAATCTATGCCACAAAAATTAAATATTAATTCAAATGTGACATGAATACAAATAATTACAGTATCTAACCGTCATTAACTATTTTTACTGGAATTGCGACAAAGATAATTTGCATGACGAGATTTTATTTATTTTAATATCATTTTCAATGGATTTCATATTTAACCATCATCAGTTTGAAATATCTTTCAAACATATTGGTTCTACAAGCAACCTCGAGGTGCCATCTAGAGCAGTTAAAGGTTGAAGCAACGCTGGGCTCTGACATCTGCATGGAATACTACAATGATAATTACTAACAGGTAATTTGGCAATGCTGTTAAGATTCAAAGGACATAAAGTCCAGCACAGAGATTAACGATGGGACATAACCAACCAGGGTGGGTTTGAGCCGTAAACTAGAGGTACGCCTATTTATGACGCACGAGTTTTAGAACTGTCCCATGGCACTTCGTTTATATTAAATATATGTTTCTGATTTATTATCCTTATTTACGTGCAAAGGATTAGTTTATTACTTTAGTATGGCAAAAGTGTGTTTTTATTTTAAATAACTTGCACTATCATAGTTATTTTGTTGTTAGTTCTACTATATACTACAACGATACTCACCCACGCAGAGTACTCCCTATTTTAACCTATTGCAAAAATTTTTTTAGTAATTTGTAAATAAAAGCAAATATCCATGAAAAGTAAAACGTAGCATATAGGTTTTCCTACAAAGAGCATAAAGAATGTTTTACTAAGTTGTAGGTAATTTCTTTTATAAATATTAATCACGAGAAGAGTTGAAAAGTGCATAAAAATATTTATCATAATAATTTTAACTTTGAACTTTTTGTTATATATATATACGTATATTTTTTTGGTACATAATTAATTCAAAAGCAGACAAAATTTTACGCAATTTTTGCTGAAACTATAGTTTCTAAAAAGTAACAAAAGAAATTAATTTGTTATAATATACATAACTTTATTATAAACTAATACGAAAAGCGTTTTAAAAATAAAATAAATAGGCACGTTTCAATAAATTATTAATATCAGTGAAAAAATGTACTGATCCATAACACACCGGAAGTGTATAGCCTACTCTTACCCACAAAAAATGTAAAACACATCCTAATACCCTGAAAAAAAGAAAAAATACAATGAACTATATAAGCACATACATAGACAAAAAAACATTGGGCTTGAATAATTTAAAAACTCAAAAAATAAAAATTACTAGACTAATTTTTAGAATTTGTTAAACATTATACTAAATAAATAAATATTAAGTATACTGAAATTGAGTTTATGTTTATTCAACCGTATTTTAATACTGTCGCGGGCTGCAACAATAGACGACCGGTTTAGCAAGGAGAGGGACAAAGGTGCTCCGCCCTCTGCCTTTGTGAGAGGGCGCCTCGAATATGATTGGTTCCCTCCTTACCCCGCCGCACCTACCCTCCTGCCCCGTGAAGAATGTTCTCCATGTTTCTGGAAAGTCGCCTCCCCGCCATCGCTGGGCCTTTCTTCTAGTCACCGGAACCTTCGAGAAGGTGGGGTATCCCTATATAAGGGACTCGCCTGATCAGTGAGTCAGTCTGGTTTTGGAGCAGTGAATTGAAAGTGTGACAGTAACCGTGACAGTGATCTATCGAGAAGATAGTGTGACAGTAACCGTGACAGTGCTCTATCGGGAAGTAAGTGTGACAGGACATTGAGAATTATTGTCGTATTGTTATTTGTAAGTAATAGTGTTAGGACATTGAGGACTTGTTATTAGATTATAGATTCCTCTTTGTTAAATCAGTAAGTGTAAAAAAAAATTGTTTAGAACTTAGCTATTACTTTATTTTATTGTAATTAGATATTGTTAATAAATAGTTAGTTTAAATCAGAAATCGCCATTCATTCATTTATTTAAGAACCCTAGATACGTAACAATACGCAAGTATGGCTCTGTGTTGTTTCCAAACCCTTACTTCTGACGTTA
>JAQJVL010002884.1:45000-77466 GCA_035578905.1 Stictocephala bisonia | reverse complement strand
TACGTGTAATGGTGGACGGGTGGGTGAATACCTGAACAATTTAAACCACGTAGCTGTCTTGTATTTTCGTCTAACTGACAAGCCTGACGTTCAGTTCTTCCCTAGTCAACATCTAAACTTTCATTAACACCCAACATGGACACCCAGACTTCTCTACAATTTCCACATCGAAGGCAACCATTGAGTGCCCACCGTGTTTGTATTACGATTATTGGAAATAGAACTTATCGCCTACAATCTCCTAAAACTTTGTTTTTAAGTAGCTGGGTTACAGCACTGTGCCACTAGTGCTGATACATATGTCATTTACATCCGTCACATTTATATTCATACTATAAAGTAAACATTTAAAGCAATTATTAGCCTGCTAAAAAATATTTCGGAATTTTTAATTTAACACTTAAAAGCTAAACTAACTAAATAAAGTAAATCCGTTAGATTAAGATTGAAACTGAGGAATGAGGGCTGGATCTGTCTTGCTAAATGCAAATAAAATATTACCTGTAACATCCTCGAACAAATATATAACTGTTTTGATACAAAAACATTAAAAAATTATAAATTATATTACACATTATTATTATCTAATTATAATTACATTTCACTAAATATATGAAATATAATACATTTTCACGTTATTCCTTGATGTAGTCTAGGCTTGATGCTCAGACATTCCCATTTATGGGGGTCCGGCCAGTCCTATCTCCGCCATGTTAAATAAGACATATTCATGTTCCTTTTTCTCAGAAACTATAATAGATAATGGTCTGAAATTTTTATCACATATGTAGCAATATGTCCTAAAGCTTTAGACATGGTGTTTTCCTTTTATTCCATTCAACTTATGAAAAATAAATTTTTTCGTAAACGCTAATTTTTTCATTATGTTTTTGACATTAATTATTTTTTATTTTTGAAACCAAACAAGATATTTAAAAAATCCCATATCTATTGTTGTGAAACATATTGATAAACATGTGGTAAAAATTTGAGCTCTCTATCTATTATGGTTTCTGATAAAAAGGAACATAAAGTTGAAAAAACATAATTATCGGAAAACGCGAGATTAGTAGCCTACCTTCAAGTTTTAGTAAGCTCCAGCTGCGTAGGAAGGCCCAGCCACTGCATCAGCCTCTTCCTCATCCAACTCCAGCCTTCTTTTAGCCAAGGTAGCCTTCTTCTTAGTGTTTATATTTTTCAACAGCTCTTCGCGCTCCTTTTCAGCTCTGCGGATCCGTTCATTGTCAATCCTCGACATAGCTCTTATGCAGTGTTTTCCTGGTTTCAAGCCTAAAGCTTCTAGTGTATGGCATTTGGATATTGCACCATCATTAAAACTTGAAACAGCATCTGCTACTCCTAACTTTAAAGTTTTCATTCCCACAAACACTATTTTTGGTAGTCTGGACCATATCACCCCATTCACAGACTCGTTCGGGTTTTGAGTTTTCCCGTGAAGGCATTTTCTCAAGAGGTGCGGCTGTGATAAATTAATAAAAATTGGTTTGATCACTTCCATTACCACTAAAGGAATATGAAAATGTTCTTCATGATGGTAAGGTTCTTTGTTTGCCTCCGCACTCCTAAACTTACACCAACTTTCTTTGCCGGCAGGACATAGACCGTGATTAGGGTGCTCGTCACTCGACGCAAGATGGTACCATTCAGCCCAAACATCCCGTCTCATACTCTCTAATGTTGCATTAGGTCCTGCATTTCTTTTTATAGCTAAGTGGTAATAGTTAGTGATTTGCTTCATTGCATTGTCAGTCAGTCTGCCTTTTCCTGCGATTCCTTTCCCGTCGCTTAGTTTTTTATTTTTTGGAAAGGTGGCTTTTAAAGTTTTTAGGCGGTTATACATTCTTTTTTGTACGTGGCCTACACATTCTAATTTTTCTACTTTGCAGTCATCACCATACACATTCAAACTAGAAACTGCATCATAGGCCTTGGAATCCCCATCACCGAGGAACTGTGTGTAGCGCAAGTTGTGTAGGGCAATAGACCGTTCAAAAATCTTCGTTACACCTACTACCTCCATACCACCGCTGACACCGGAATAATTTGCCTGACAATTATTCTCATGTAGGTTCTGGTACTTCTCTTTACATCTACAGTACTTTGAAAGTACCTCATAGTCCAACACCTTGCCTGAATCAACATTTGTTGCTGTCACTAGGCCGTTCAGAGATGTGTGGCCTCTTTTCTGCCAATTGCCATCAACGGCAATACAAACATCACGGCTACCATCATTCAAAGACACTGACTCCTCTGCTGCCCTTTTCATTGAATCAGAACACACCTGAGTTGCAGCTCCAACTAAAGTATCTACATACCTATTCACTCTTGGGACATTTGGTAAGTTCAAAATGCCACAAAGCATATTGGCAGAACTTTGGCCTCTCCCAATACAACGCATAGCATAACAAAAGCGTAAATTAATGTCATACATATTTACACCTTGGGCTTCAGTTTTGTTAGATAAAGTAGAGGTAAAATACTTGTTAGGCCTTGTTCCCAAACAACTGTCACAGGTAACTTTTAGCTCTGTTGCTAGGCCTATGTTTCGCTCAATACTTAGTGATAGGTTACCGCCACATTCTCTGCATACTGCTACTTCAGATATTAATTTATTTAAAATACTACTATTTATTACTAGGTATTCACTGGTATCATAATCATATTTGCTATACAAACTTATATTAGGTGTAAGTTTTTTACCAGAACAACTTTTGGGACCAGTCTTCTCAGTTGGGGTTAGATTGACAGGCCTAGGCCTACATTCACCAGACTCAATTGAAACACGAAATGGTTTTCTTTTCTTGAATATCCTTTTTGAGCGGGGCATTATGTTTTATAAAACAACGCACAGCACAACTGTCAAGTTTATAACTTATAAAAACTTACTTCGCACTACTTCACAACCACAAAAATATAAATTACCTAGGTTAGAGGTTTTGTTTACAACAATAATAATAATGCCATCTGCTGAAAAATAACAGCTGTACTCACATGATGTTTTGCACTACTTATACCAACCCAACAGAAACAAATATTATTCTAATAGAGGCCTTTGCTGTACTATATGACATGATGCTTGCTTGAACGCTGCAAATATTTAGTGAGTGAAGCATAACATACATTTTTAAAATATATTTTACATATGCTTACTCTTATATGTACCCCACTTATTATATATCAAATTAAACAGAAAAAAACATAGAATAAAATAAAAAATAAAAAAAATTTTTTAAAAAAATTAAAAAAAATACTGGCCTGACCCCCGTACAGTACATAGCAACTATGATAATCGTCAGGAAATAGGTTGTGGAGTATTTCCTTCCAAGTGACATCTGTCAACAACTACCAATACAAAAATAACCCTGTTTAACTTATTGTGAGCACAGCTCACGGCAGGTCGCCTTTGTGGACACGACTTCGATGGCAACCATTGAGTGAAGGCAATGACAGCATTAGTATAGTCGGGTAATGAACCTACTGCCTACAGCCTCTACAACACTTTTTCCCAAGTAGCTGGTCACAGCAGTGTTGTAGAGTGGTTATCTATACCAATAAATCTTTGTTATTCCTTAGAATACTCTAGGAAGGATACATCTAATATCTTCTTCACGTAAAATATGGTTTCTGTAGTAGAAAACAAGGAATGTTTCGTTTAAAAGAGTGTCTTTACTAGTACGTATAATATATAACTTATTATTAAAATACATACAATTGATAGGGAATCACTGAAGTAATTTGCTAATACATAGAGAGTGAGAATTTATTTCAAATCTAGGGATATTAAGAGTTCGCTGGAAGCTCTTTTTGTAATTGTATAAATAAAGATGATATTCATGGTGGGCATATAGGATCAGCACAAGATTTTATTTATTGTTGTGGAGTAAAGGTAAGAAGAACATGGTTGAATTTGCAGGCAAATGTTTAAGGCCATGTGATTGGTGTCAAGAAACGCGTTGATATAATGATGTAGGATTCATAAGGGGTTTTGTTAACTCTTTTTTGTCACAAAATCTAGATAGTAAATATGATATCTTAATTTTAAAGTATTATAAATACGATTTATTTTCTAAATGTAGTAAATAAAATTAAGAAAGCCAGACAAACACATGGACTAGCAAATAACTGGCTGATCCCACTCTTTGGTATTATTTTACTTTCTTTTTTTATTTATGATATTGGATCAGTGAATTTGTCAAAATTTGTAACAGCTCCGATATCTAGTAAACAGTGGGTATTATTTCATAACACATCTCTGCGTCTCATTCATGGTATTTTCTCTTATTATCAGTGATGATTATTTGAATGATTTTCAAAGCAAAATCGTTTGAATAATAATAGTACAAACAAATATCTACATTCGAAGGAATGTGTAAATCTATTCCTTCATATTCGGAAAAATTTTAGAATTCCTAAACATTAGTCACAATCAATTGTTATGTTTTCTCAGATTTTATGAAATACCAAATAATAAGTCTATTTCTTGTCAATGGATCTTTATTTTCTGGTAAAATCTTCTACATGGTCAGCTTTGTATTTTAATAATATATTGGATATAAATTATAGTTGAGAGGGGTTGAGGAGGCCTATTATGTAAGTTTTATAGGAAAAAAGTGAAAGCAACTATTAGCTGGCTGCTTTTTGTTACATTTCAGGGTTGTTGACTCTTTGACGAGTTGGGTATGCCATAAATATTTAACAAGAGTGGAACTAAGGATGTGAGACCACCACTTATCTGTTTGGCCAGAATGGGATGGCCACAAGTGAACGGAATTGGACAAAAAAACCTTCCCTTGGTGAAGAATAGTTTTTTCACACAAGATCTTTTAAAGAGCGGCTCTGACCTTCCTTTTTATTGACGAAACTATTTGAAACCTATTGTAAACGAACAATTGGTTTCTCTGTTACAAATGGAATTATACAGACTCTAATAATTGTCTTGCGAGATATATTGTGGAATTCATTATTTTCTCCAAATATAATCCATAGCGTTGAAATAATGCTTGCATTAAGTGGTTATTGTTACGGCAAGGTGTACTGAGTTGTATTGTTGTATGCAAAAATTAAAGTGTACTGTTAGGTATTTAAAATTTTGAGCTATGGTAATCAAAAATTAAAGGTAATCACAGATGGCTACCAATGTTTATCACAGGTTCTACTCAAAGTAATCACATAGGGATACCCTAGTTTACAATGCTTTCTAGTCAAGGTACAAAGTTGACCACTGGTTCTACTCGAGGTAATCACATGGGGCTACAAAGTTGACAACGTGTTCCACTCAAGGTAATCACAGGGGGCTACCCTAGTTGACAATGGGTTTTACGCAATGTAATTCATTATTCATTCATCATTTATCTCTAAGACGCCGATCGTAAAGATATAGGCGAATATGAGGGGCGGATTTGATTTGATTTGATTAATGAATGTGATGAGTGTTAATAATCACAGGGGGCTAATCAAGTTAACCACAGGTTCTACTCAAGGTAATCACAGGGGGCTACAAACTTGACCACAGGTTCTACTCAAGGTAATCACGGGGGCTACCCAAATTGACCACGGGTTCTACTCAAGGTAATCACAGGGGGCTACCCAAGTTGACCACGGGTTCTACTGAAGTTAATCACAGGTGACTACTAAAGTTGACCTCGGGTTCCACTCAAGGTAATCACAGGAGGCTACCCTAGTTGACGATGGGTTCTACTCAAGGTAATCACAGTAGGCTACCTTAGTTGACAGTGGGTTCTACTGAAGGTAATCACAGGGGGCTACGTAAGTTGGCCTCAGATTCTACTCAAGGTAATCACTGGGGGTACCCAAGTTGATCACAGGTTCTACTCAAGGTAATCACAGGAGGCTACCCTAGTTGACAATGGGTTCTACTGAAGGTAATCACAGGGGGCTACGTAAGTTGGCCTCGGATTCTACTCTAGGTAATCACTGGGGTGTACCCAAGTTGATCACAGGTTCTACTAAAGATAATTACAAGTGGTTACCCATGTTTACCACGGGTTCTACTCAAGGTAAATCATGCGGCTACCCAAGTTTATCAGGGTTTCTACTCAAGGTATCACAGGGGGCTACCCTAGTTGACAATGGGTTTTACGCAATGTAATTCATTATTCATTCATCATTTATCTCTAAGACGCCGATCGTAGAGATATGGGCGAATATGAGGGGCTAATGAGTGTGATGAGTGTTAATAATCACAGGGGGCTACTCAAGTTGACCAGGGGTTCTACTGAAGTTAATCACAGGTGACTACCAAAGTAGACCTCGGGTTTTACTCAAGGTAATCACAGGAGGCTACCCTAGTTGACGATGGGTTCTACTCAAGGTAATCACAGGGGGCTACCCAAATTGAACACGGGTTCTACTTACAGTAATCACAGGGGGCTACCCAAAGTAGCCACGTGCACTACCCTGTTGACCGGTTCTATTCAAGGTAATCACAGGGGTCTACTCAAATTGACCACGGGTTCTACTCAAGGTAATCACAGGGGGCTACCCAAGTTGACCACGGGTTCTACTGAAGTTAATCACAGGTGACTACTAAAGTTGACCTCGGGTTCCACTCAAGGTAATCACAGGAGGCTACCCTAGTTGACGATGGGTTCTACTCAAGGTAATCACAGGAGGCTACCATAGTTGACAGTGGGTTCTACTGAAGGTAATCACAGGGGCTACGTAAGTTGACCTCAGATTCTACTCAAGGTAATCACTGGGGGGTACCCAAGTTGATCATAGGTTCTACTCAAGGTAATCACAGGAGGCTACCCTAGTTGACAATGGGTTCTACTCAAGGTAATCACAGGAGGCTACCCTAGTTGACAGTGGGTTCTACTGAAGGTAATCACAGGGGGCTACGTAAGTTGGCCTCGGATTCTACTCTAGGTAATCCCTGGGGTGTACCCAAGTTGATCACAGGTTCTACTAAAGATAATTACAAGTGGCTACTCATGTTTACCACGGGCTCTACTCAAGGTAAATCATGCGGCTACCCAAGTTTATCAGGGTTTCTACTCAAGGTAATAACAGGTGCCTACCCAATGTAATCACATTTACTATGGTACGCCGTAATAACTTTTAGTAGCCACGTGTGGTCAATTTGTTAGCCACTGATCATCTTTGGTAATTCGTGATAATTACGCACGTAAATTATCGCCCACCCAGCCATCACATATAATGACATTTACCTACCTACCCAACCATTTACTCAGGACATTGTCCCATTCACCCACTCATATACGTATAGTGGATTATACTTAGGCCCTATGTTCTTATTGTAAAGTTAAGTTAATTCACATATAAATTTGCGTTTTGTTAGAAATAACAATTAATTATGATTTAATTAGTAGTGTACCGTATTTATTTTTATTTTATGATATTGAACATGATATACTAGTGTTCTATTTGTAACTTAACTCTGCAAGATCATATGGCTTTATTTATTGTCCTGATATATAATATAAATTATGTTAAAAATAAACAATGTAATTATTGTTATTTTGTAATAGTGATCTTTATTTAAGGAATAGTAATTTCATATCAAATTTTAAAATGTAGGCTTATTGTTTGATTTAGTTAAATTTCGTTGGTTAGGAAGCACCGCATATCTTTTAGTATTTTGTCCTTTGAAATGTAGTAACACGCTAGGCAGCGTGACTTTATTATTGTTTTTCCTATTATAGAAATGAACGATGTACCTTTAGTAAATTGTTCATTATGTTATGATGTTAGCTTGGTTGAATCATATTTCTCGTGTTTACTGAATACTGGTACAGTGTTTAGAGTTATTCACCAAAACATTAGAAGTTACAGAAAGAACTTTGATGAATTTTTAGTACTGATACAGGGTATGAAATTGAAATTCCATTGTATAGTTTTAACGGAGGCATGGCTGGGAGAGGAATGTGACATAGTTTGTATTGATGGATATACTGAGTTTAAATCTAATAATAATCTTAACAATGCAGATGGAATTGTAGTCTATACCGATAGTTCATTGTTGTCCTCTTGCTCCCAGTTGACTTTGGGTGGAGTGGCCACTTGCTTATCAGTGACCTTTGGATGGGCTGGTCAGACCTGCCGGCTCCTTGCTGCCTATCGTAGTCCCAATTCTTGTTTGTCTACGTTTATTGATGCTCTGAATGTTTATTATAGCGATAATAATCATTTAGCAGGGGTCAACATTTTGGTGGGGGACATTAATTGTAACATTATTGACATAATACAACATTCGGAACAGGATAGATACCTTGATGTACTTCATGCTGCTGGCTTTATCCAATGCATAGGAGAAGTTACACGACCAGCTAGTAACACTTGCATTGATCACATATTTGTTAAATTTTCTAATGGAGTACAAATTAATATTGATGAGTCAGTAGTAATCGATACATCTATAACGGATCACCGAACTATTTGCCTGCAAATGTCTAGTAACACTAAGTTAAGCCTATATAATGTTGGGCCTGGTAGGACATTAACGGTTCGAAACTGGGATAATATTAAGCAAAATTTATCAATAATAGACTGGAATGATTTGTACAAAATTAATAACATTCACTATGTCACTGATAAATTTTTAAATACATTAAAATCTGTCTTGCAGTCTAACACTAAGATTGTAACAGTACGGGCATACAATACTAAAATTAAACCATGGATTACCGCAGGAATTGTTAGATCAATAAGACAGCGTGACAAGATCCATAGATGGTTAAGACGTCAACCTTTTAATGCTCAGCTTCGTATACAATACACTAGATATAGGAACATTCTACACTCTATTATTAAACAAGCAAAATATACATATTTTAAAAACAAGATAGAGTGGGCGTCAGACAACCCACGTAAGTTTTGGCAGGTTGTTAACGAAGCAGGAGGACGACCGGCGGGTGGGGCGGCATTTCCGGTCGCGGCTTTCTGTGAGAGCGGCGACACCGCTGCTCCTGATAAAATTAAAGAAATAAGCGACTCATTCAACATGTATTTTTCCTCTGTGGGCGTAGAGTTGGCAAGTGCAATACGTCTGCAAGGCCCTGCCGAGGTTTTGGACGCCGACCATGCACTGGAATCTGTATTTACATTGAAGACTGTCACTCGGCAGGAATTGTGTGAGGTCGTAAGAAGTCTGAGAGGTTGCTCGGCACCTGGGTGTGACGACATACCTACTAGAGTTATTAGGGATAATATCAATGTATTAATTGAACCTATACTTCATATAGTCAACTTAAGAGGGCTCTAAACCCCCGCGCTGAGAAGCGTAAAAACTGCTTTGCGCGGTCCAAGATACTGCCCTTATTTACTGTCGTAAAATTATAAATGAAATATCTATTTAAAGATAAAGACATTTTTGACTCAAATCGCTTTTTAGAATTTTCGAATTCTCCTTCATTTCGATTTTATAGGTTATTGAAGTTACCCAATATTCAAACTAGTACCAAAATAAAACTAGAGCTGTTATCGAAATTTTAAAAAGCGATTTTAGTCAGAAATGTATCTGGTTTCAATTTAGTTTTGGTTTTAGATCGATATCTTTAAATCTGTAGCCGCAATGTTGGACCGCGCAAATGCCTGCATGTTAATTTATTGCCAAAATATGCGGTGATTCGTGAGATCCAAGTGGCGAAACCTCGAACTTCTTAGTCGCGGATGGATTTTACTACTTCATTCATAAAAACCTTCCTTCATTTAATTTAACATCGATGGATGCAATGTAGGCCTACGACGACGGATATCAGTATTATTTTACAGACTGATTACTTAGAGTTAGTCTAATTACTTTTGAATGGCTTATTTCGTTTAAATTAAAATGTGCGTTCCCATGTGGTTCCTGATATAATCTAACTACAAAGTAAAGCATAACATTTTTATTCGTAATGACAGTGCACAATATTTATTATATCATGAAAAATACTGTAATAATAATCTATATACAACATTTTTATGAAATAAATCATTTAAACTACATTAACGAATGCGTACAGTTAAAATATTAATTCAATAATTCCGGCTTGACCAAAGCAATAAGTAATTCTATAATAAGTCACTGTCACTATTGGCCTTTGTTTTATTTAAAAAATATAAATACAGTGATGTTAAGTCGTAACTATTAATTTATTATAGTTCATTAATGTTGTGGTAGAAAAAATGCTAGGTCATTTATTTGTAATTTTGTAAGAAGGTAACTTTGAAGCAAATATTTTACCTAAACGGTAACAAGGACAGAAAAATATGACAGCCGGGGGACGGGGCGGGGCGGAGCGGCAATCCTTTTGTGAACTTGAAGTCATGGGGCGAGGTAGTGTTTGGGAACCTCGTACTACTCCCGGTGTATTCCGTTGAACAGGCAATGAGAAGACTTAGGTCGGTAAAACTTGACATAAGTGATATTTAAACATTGTGCAATGCGAAGAGAATTAATAAAATACTAATTTAAAAAAGTTTTCTTGATTAGCATAGTATGTGTTGGAAGATGAATTTAATACAATATTTATATAAACTGAACAAATATAACGGTGATCGATTAAGGTAAGCTTAAGTTTACCGAAATCGATCACCTTAACATTCGTAGCCTACATATTGCACTTATTTTTTATCAATACAGTATAAGTAGACCCTATTATACTGTATGAAATTTGCATTTTTTTACGTTACTTGTGTATTGAAGTAAAATTGTTCAACTATTATTATATTGCTGAAATAAGATGTTCTGATCGGTTTGGTTTTGTATTAATTTAATGCATGTTCAATTACTTGAGTATCCACTGACCTAATTTGGGAGCTCGTGATCAACTTGTGGCAGCCACACTGATCAACTTGGGTAGTCATCGTAATGGACTTGGCTATAAAAATGTCAAAGTAATAAAATGTTTTTATTGGTAATTTGTGAACATTTATAAAAAAAGTTTTTAATATGTTTGCCACATTTTTACAAGATGTACTACGTTCATGTATCATACTATCTATTCAATTAATTACATGTTTTCAACCAGCTCGTCTAGTTTTAGTAAATTAGTTGGCTTGTAAAATTGTTGTACACAGTTGTTATTTATTTTTATTTGTTATGCATTTTTATATTATTTTTGTAATTAACTATTCCAATATTAGGAATTAATTAACTACTACAAAAATAACTATAACAAACCTACACATAGGAACTAATTAGATGGCTGCTGAGTTACTATATCCCCTGTCACTGTTATTTATATGGTGTTTAAGAAAATATTTAGGGGTTACTTTATTTTCAATATGTTTGTTGTATTATTATAAGTTGTACTTCAGTTAACTATGTTCTAAGTTGTACTTCAGTAAACTATGTTCTGTGTAGTATTAACAATGCAATTATTTTTTTTAATTACTGTAGTTTTGAGGTAATTAGTTGCCTTAAGAATTTGTTGTTATATAGTTTTACTTCAATTGTCATGCTTTTTTACTTATATGTTGGAATTGTCTTAGTAAGAAAACTTATTATTGTATGTGCTACAGTACTTACACTACCTTTGTACAATACATAATATGTTAAATGATATGTTATTTAGTTAAAAATAATTGTAAAAACCGTACAATAAATATTAATCAAACTACAGTTTAATTGAAAGTTGGATATATTATTCTACTTTAACATCAAAATATTTTTGTATGGTTCATTTAGCATTATTTTGTTTTATTCTTCAATTGACTGTACAAAATACATTGTTATTTTTAAATGTTTGGCATTTTATTGAATAATAAACCACGTAAAGCAAATTGTTAGGGTGCTAAACACTTGTTACAGCTATTTAGTAAAATACATTATTTATAGTTGTCCTCAGTTCTTTAAGCGTACCTAGCCCCACTTTTATATCAAACTCTTCAATTGTTGGGTATAATAAGTGTGGTATATAAAACAATTTTAAATTTCAAACGTTTTAGGAGTCAAATTTTGTCAAAACCCGTGATTTTACAGTAAGCTTTGATTAGAAGTTCAATAATTTAGTAGCCCTCCTTATTTTCAGTGGAGCGTAAAAACTGCTTTGCGCGGTACTACAAACTACTTTACTCATATAAAAAACTGAGACCAAAGTACTGTGTGAATTGCTGAGGTCAAACTGGTAGACTAAGTAAGTCTAAACTACCCCGAACATACATGTTTATGAGGCCAAACTACTGTCAGGAAGGTGAGCCCAATCTGCTTTGAACGTCTAAAGTTATATGTTCGAAATTGATATATGCTCACAGCAGTTTCTCTGTTTTAAATTGTTGGTTATTTTTAACAGTCGTGTTTAAAAAAATCGTCATATTTAGTAATTTGTGTATGCCTAATTGAGTCATATTAAATTTATCACTTCTAAAATACTGTGAAATATTTATCAGTAAAACTAAAATCTTTGAAAAGTAATTGTGTAAGAACTGTTGTCGAAGTAAAATAATTGCTTTTCTCATGGCAATGGGAAAATTGAGCAAGATTATAATATATTATTTTAATTATAATTGATATCATTCATACGGTTCGCTTCGGTTTTCGTCTCTGTCCGCGAAAATCTTTGTTGTAACAAAATGTTCGCTTTTTGAAACCAAATTGTCCCCGTAGTGTCATTTTTCGTATTGTAGTAATTCATTCAGCATACTTCAGAAGCAAATAAAAAAAGTGGCCACATTTCAATTATTTTTTAATGTTTGGAAATTAGTGTGTTATGTTGTAACTGCCATAAAACTATGATAGTTTATGTGAAATCATTTTTTATTTTATTAAAAATAATTAATAAACCGTACAAAACTATAAAACGTAAAATAAATAGACAGTTGGTGTTTTTTACCATTACTTTTTAACGTGATTTATTAGTTTTCAGTAAAGCGTATCCTTTAATGCTTTAGCGTTTGTTGTTTTAATCTTTGACTGAACATAAAAAGATACGAAATAGAAATTTATTTGCCAATTAATGCCTTTTATTAAATATTTAACCACATAAAAACCAATATTTAGATCACAATCCAAGAGCTTTAAGAAATATTTACAAAAACCATTCTTTGTAACGTAATTTACTTAGTTTTTAGTAAAGCGTATCTTTATGTTTATAAATCAAACTCTTCGATTGTAGAATATAAGTATGGTAAGCCTATGCCTAACTATGTTAAATTTTAACCGTTTTGAGAATAACAAGATTTGAACAAGAATTATGATTTTGGAAAACGTTTCAAGTAGAAATTCAATATTTTAGTAGACCCCCTATTTGATCAGTGAATAAATTGATTTCGCTGTAAAAAGTCTACTTTTCTAAACAAATATTACTTTGTTTTTTTTGTAAATAAAAACTAATAAAAACTATAGTAAAATATTACTATTTTTTATAAAAACAAAATGACATAAAAAAATGTTAAGAAATAAAATACAGCAGCAAAACCGGTACTGACTGGAAAATTGACAATTGTTGAAAAGAATTGGCCTTTGGGCTCAACATACATTCAGACAGAGAAGGTCGGGCGTGTAGCCACCTGAGGAGACGGCAGACGGGAGGAAGGGGTAATTGGGGTTTCCGGTTGAAAATACTACGAAAACCTACTATACAGGAAATGATTCTTGGGACTATATTGCACTTCGTCCGGCGGATTAAACTTGACGTAGTTCCAACTTCTATCGCCAGTGTCGCATGACTTCTATATTTTCTTTCCCTTTAGAGCCCTCTTAAGTATTGAATTAGGGGAATTTCCCAGTCATTTAAAAATTGCTAAGGTGATACCAATTTTTAAAGCTGGTTCCAAAACTGATAGGGGAAATTACAGGCCAATATCTCTTCTGACTACCTTATCTAAGATAATTGAGAAATGTGTGAAAATTGAATTGTGTAATTATTTAGAACATCACGGTATAATAACAAATATGCAATACGGGTTTAGGAGGAATAAGAATACTTCAAGCGCCTTATTTGATATAGTCAATTTCATTAATTCTAGTTATGGTAGTTCGAACTCAAATAAAATACTTGTGAACTTTTTGGATTTGGCGAAAGCATTTGATTCCTTAGACCGAAAGAAACTTCTTGATAAATTAGAATACATTGGGGTTAAGGATAGGGCTCATAATTGGTTTAAAAGTTACTTTGACAACCGAACTCAAACCGTAATTATTGAGGGTGTCAAGAGCCAAACAACTTCGGTTGATTTTGGAGTGGTCCAGGGTAGCACCCTTGGCCCATTATTATTTTTAGTTTACATAAATAATCTGTCAAAATTAAATATTGCCAATAGATTATTTTTATTCGCTGATGATACAGCTGTTGTCACAGTGGGGAATTCGTGGGATTCAGTATTTTCACAGGCATCTAAAGATCTTTTAAAAGTTAAAAATTGGTTTGACCATAATACCTTAACGTTAAATGTGCGTAAAACTAAATGCCTCCCTATTTATCTTAGACAGGACCTTGGGCCGGGTATGAGATCACTAAAGCTGCATTCTTGTGGTGACACTGAGTCAAATGATTGTCGATGTGATAGTATTGATATTGTGGAACATCATAAATATTTAGGTGTTATTGTTGATCGCAAGATGTCATGGGCTCCACAAGTTCAGTACGTCAGGCAGAGAGTTCGGACACTGATATACGCTTTTACCCAGCTTAGAGAGGTTTTGACTTTGGACCAAAGGAAGGTGGTGTACTACGTTTATGTGCAGTCGGTGCTGCAGTACAGTATCTTGGCGTGGGGAGGTGCCTCGTCTAATGTACTGGAACCATTGGCTGTAGCTCAGAGAACAATTATGAAACTTATTTTAAGAAAAAATCCGAGATACCCTACTTACTTACTGTACTATGAATTTCCTATTCTTAGCATAAGACAACTTTTTGTCAAAAATTTAACTTTATTTATTAGGAATAATAAGGTTGACATTTTTACAACGTTAAAACATACCTATCTAACAAGAAATAGAGTGGGTTTTGGAATTCAAATCCCTCGTCCTACCAGTAGTTTGGATTCTCACAATCCATTTTTTATTGCGCATTTTGTTTATAAAAATCTTCCTCAAGGCATAATTCAAGAGGGTGGCGGTGTCGCAGCTTTTAAACGGAGAGTGGAGGAGTGGTTGCTTACTCTTGGCCCAGAAGATACTGAGAGATTGATTTGGTCATATTATATTTAGTTTTGTGCTCTTCCTTATATATTCCTGTTGGGATTTGTATGGATATGTCTTATTTAAATATCTTATTATATGGGGGTGTGGAGGGGTGGTTAATGGAGTAGTCACTGTTTACTCTTCATAGACTACTTTGTATACTCGTGTTTTGGTGAATGATTTGGTTCATGTGTAAATTCTTGTGTGTAACATTTAGGTGTTATACTTATATTGTATTAGATTTTTATTATTTTTTCATTTTGTTTTCTTTTTCTTTTAATTTTATTTTGTTTTTTACTTAAGTACAATTTCTCTTATAACATTATTGGCTAGTGTATTTCTATAACAATTACGACTTATGTCTAGAATGTTACTATCTCATTAAGATTGTAAACTTGGCATTTCTCTTGTTAATATTTGTGTATGTATATTTTAAGGGTACAGTATTTACAATTGTTATGATTTGTAAAAGAACTCTTGCCTTGCACACAGACGGATAGTCTATGCAGGGCAATATATTATTCTTGATATTATTGTAAATATTCTTTCCATGTAATAATGAATAATAAACTTATTTGAATTTGAATTTTGAATTTGAATTTTTGAATTTGGAATTGATGGTGGTATTAACCAACCCTCCCACCCATACACATACGTTGGTGCTAATTCACCCACTCTCCAATGCATTCCGTTCGATGGTACTGTTTACCAATAATGATGTTATTAAGTAGGTTGGAAGGTCCTCACCGCTGCACATGTATAGGTAGTCGGCAGGGTCATCACCCACTGCACGCGTATGAGTAATAGGGAGGTCATCACTCACTGTAAATGTACTGTTGGGTGTGTGAGGCACAGGAAATACAATTGTAGGTGGGTGAGCCGATTCCACGCCACATGTATGGGTGGCTGGGCCGAATGTATGGGGGGGAGGGGTATAACTAAATACCGTTCGTGTGTGGGTAGATAGGTGAATCAATCAATACCTAATACCACTGTATGTATATGGGTGGGTGGTAGGCCAATCCACCGTTCGCGTATGGGTGGGTGGGCCAATATCAACATACGTGTTCGTGGGCGGGTAGGTAAATACCATTATTACATGTAAGGGTATGTGGGTGGGTCAATACAACCACACGTGAATGGGGGCGGGTGGCTTACTATCACCGTACATGTATTGGAGGTTGGGAGGGTGACCTTCTATGTAATAGAGGCACGGGAGAGGTTTTACGGCCTCACTTTGGTACAGTGTTCGGCGAGAAACATGATTTCAAGTGCATCTTAGTACAGGGTCAGGAATTACCTTCTGTACGGTAAATGATACCTTTCTCGGACAATGAAGTATATTACAAGTCTAACTAATTTTAAGAGCGCTGTGATAGCTGGTGATGATCTCATTTTAAATAATATCCTGTACTAATACTAGACGTTTTGTTACATTTTGAAATTTACGTTCACACCTTTTTTAGATGAACAATATAAAACGCTGCCTATATTAGTAACGTTGGAGTTTTTGACCTTTCTTTATTGGCACATTTTGCTTATTATTTATATCAGGTACAATATCACGTAATAATGAAACAAAGTTTTTTTAAAACCCTGTACATGAACCTGAATAATTTATTAATAAATCATAACAAACTTACATAAGATTTGAAAATGGGACACATTAAAAGGCGCAGTACCTTAGTAGTTGGTAAATTAAGTATTTTAAACCAATTAATTTCAATACATACTGTCATATGTGGCATCTAACCATATTCTACATATATCAATAGATTCCATAGTCCACCATGCATTCCCAACAAATTGAAAAAAAAATTGATTCTTGTGATTTCAAACGCGTATGGCACATTTGTGCGTCCCTCAAATTTTACATACGCGTTCAGTTATTCTGTGTAACTGTACAGGGAAGATGGTAATCCCTGTATGATTATATAGGCCTAACCGTATTAGGAATTTCCATCTTAAACCAATTGAAAATGTCATATGTCCACCAATAATTTGTGGGGTGGAGAGTCTCTAAGCGTCACTGTTAAGGACGCTTATGAAGTAGTAAATTTAAATTTGTTTTAAATTAACGTAGGTCCATAGATGTACATAAAACATTTGTCAAGGGAATTTACATTGATTAGGAAGACAGTTTTCTCGACGTATCGCCCATATTAACAATTATTGTATTTCATACCCTACAACGTCTTGAGTAATCATTGTAAACTATGTGAATTTGGTATTAGAGTTTACTGTGCTACATAGACTTACTCCAAACATTTGTAGATGGGCCTTTACTATCCGTGTGAAACATAATTTCACATAAAAAAATTAGTCCTTTTAAGTTTTAAAAGTGTTTAAACATAACTCATAGCATTACCTTATATTAAAGTTGGTTCATCAGAAGACGAGTTCTTACCTAGTAGTCTAATTATGCAAAACAAAGAAGAATAGCTTGACTAATCAACTAATGTTATAATTAAGATTGTGTCTAATTATATAGCTACATTTAAGATAAATTGAATGGTCAGTAGGTACAACCACATGTCAGAGACGCGTGGATGTTAACAATTGGTCTGTAATAATTTACACATATTTCTCACGCGTATGTACTCAAAACGTCAGGTCCTTCGAAGTAGGTAGATATTTGAGCAGTATTATTATCTTAAGTACATTTTATAGGAGTCAAGGTCATTTCCTAACCGTACACTTGTCATTTATACAGCCTGAAAAAGTGATTTTTGAACCCTATAAACAAAAATTTTTTTTTTGCTTTGGTGTTTGTGGAATTACCACAAGTTTCAAATACATAAGTATAGTACCATTTCTTTAGCTGTTAAACATATTCCATTTTATTTATCTTTGCTACTTTATACTGTCCTGCTTTTACATTTCTCTATTTGTTTGCATCTTTCATGGGCTCCTTGTTCTAAAAATACTTCACAGTCATCCATCATTTAAAATAATGTTTTTTTAACAAAATTAACTTCAAAACACCACCCTGGATATGTAGCTGCATGGCCATTATATGACATATATTTGTTAAGATTATTACTATTACTTTTTTATGCATAATATTTTTGTAATAATCTTACCTATTATAAGTACTTTGTAATATATTATTATAAAGTATAATATAATATTTGCCGGCGTGGTGGGTCAGTAGCTAAGGCTCCGGACTGCGGAGGGCAAGGTCCAAGGCTTGAATCCCCACTGAGCCAACGGTCGGTACTTCACTCGTTGAATAAATTTCACGCACAGGCTTGCAAGCCCATGTGAACTGGTGAGTGAAGTTTCAAATTAAAATAAAACAAATAAATAAATAAAAACCTAGTATGTTACTTCAATAGCACCTATAAGCTAATGTTAACTACATTTATACCTGAATAAGTTTAGTGTCAATATTAGAAATTTAAGTAAGAACTATATTTAAAACGACAAAACTGATTCATTCTTAATTATTTTACTGAACAAAATTCAATAACATAAAGGTGACATTTATGTATCAAAGTAAGAACAACGTCATATCAAATATGATTTTTTTTAAGTCATCAACTATTGATGTATGTGTGGCAAGGCTTATTACGAACCGTAATATTAAGATCCGTGTGTTTTGGCTATTCTAATTAACATATTGTAGTACGTATCATATTTATTAGTGTACTGTCGGACAGATGTATGGATATAAGAAATATTGTTATGTAATATTTGGACGTTTAATATATGTACTTTCATTCTGACGTCAAAAAAAAAAAAAAAAAAAAAAAAAAAACATTTTAAAAGTCAACAGCCATGTATGTGGAAAGGCTTGTCGTTCAATTTATGTATGTACCCCATTACCTTTATTGTTTTTATTTGAGAGGTATTAAACATTTGACGAATATATGCTATATTATGAGTATAATATTTGACGGAATTACCAAATCGATAAAACTGTTCATAGTATTATTGTTCAATTCAATGTCCAAGTAACCGATTTAACCCTATATTATGCCTCATTATTGCAATATGCGGGCAATATTTTGTATACAATACTATGCATTAAAATTACGTGTACTGAAGTGGATAGTATATTATTGAATACAAATATTTAATATTTAATTAAAGATAAGAGTAGTGTAATTTTCAATCGTGATCCTAACCGTTTGTTTTTATTGGTACAAATATGGCTTGTCTGTATGACTACATCTGAACGAGTGAACTAGTAAATAATCAATACTCAATAATTCATTTACGAGTTTCTTCAAAGAATCTGTTATAAATTAGAACTTGCTATCATTTTATTAATCTATGATACAAGACTTATGATGTTAACACGACCTTAACTTTATTTTTAATGTTATATTTAGTTGTATATTTGAAAAATGTGTTCTAGGGGAAAAAGAGGTTCTTAGGCACTTAGCCTAAGAATATTTTACTGTCAGGTTTTCATAAAATGTTCAAAGCCGATTCCAAAACAACAGTATAAAACAGTATAAACATTTTAAAATCAACTAAAATAATAGCAAATGTCCCACCATAGTTAGATTCAAAGCTAAAAAAACTACTTGAATCAATAATATTAATAACAAGCGTTCTGTAAAAGATAAAATTAAGCCTTCTAGTTTGAGTGAAACTGCTGGTGTATTCCTTCCCGCCAAGGATGAAGTTTCCTAAGTCAAGGCTGTCGCCTACAACGGTTATGACAATGTTATCAGTTGTCACCTCACAATAGGCCATCTGTTAGGATTTTACTTCCGTACTTGAAATAGATACTATTTACAGAACCAACTTTAAAATTGTTTTATAGTAAAATAGTATAGCGATTCTTCAAATTTAGCTATTTATATAAAAAAATACATATAAATATTTTGTATGCACTAAACTTGATTGCTCAAATGAGAAAAATACTACTGCAGATACGATTAAACAGTTGTATCTTATTCTAGTTTATTTATTTATATAACACTTATTTAATTATGTAGTATATTCGTTTATAATATTAAACGTAAAATAATAAATGGTGTTACGTAGAGATATAATAGTTAGAATGGAAACGTGAATAATTTTTATTTAAATAGAGGAGGGCAGCAATAATTGTTTGTATACGAATTCCTTTTATACTAATATTTACGGACATCCAATTTGTACTTTTGAAAATCTTTTCTTAACTTAGGTACTTCGAATCATAAGAAATACACAATGAAGTTTAACAAACAAACCGTGTCACAAAAGTCGATTCCAGATAATCTAAACAAGCATTCAAAATTAACTTCTTTAAAACAGGACTACTTTACATATTTGTTAGTTATTGTTCTTACTTAATTAAAATGCTATATTTATTCTTTAGTTAAAGAAGGACAGTTAGAGCACAGATTATAATTTAAATACTTCCTTTTGTATATGGCAACAGCTCGTTTTCCCAGTTCAATTTATTGATAAATATCTTGTTAAATTAGAAATATTTATATTAATATAAAAACAATACATGGACTCGACTCGTGTTAAACCACATAGATCACTGATCAACTAAATAAATTTACGACTCTTGAAAAATTTTGCTCCAAATGTTTGGTTAATACGGTCGAAATACTTATGCACTTACGATTGTGCTCTTTAATAGTAAAAGGGCTCTTACTTAAACATTTCATGGATAAAACAGAGGAGATTATTTTGAGAAAGAGAGAGAGGGGGGGGGATAGAACAAGGCTACATCACTAATGCTGTACGACTATTATAAGGAGTAAGAAACACCATCCTATGACAACAGGTAAGTAAATTTTAAAAAGATTGATCCATAGCATGGATATTTAAACACTCCATTTTATTACATTTGTACTAAAATGAGTGGTTACACATCAATGGTAAATCCCTACATAATTCTAAATAATAGAAAAATTTATTATAGCGTATTTAGTTCTACTTTGTAGCATAATTTTTTATCTACACAGTCAGGTGTTCTTTATATAAATAATACTAAAGTCATGCTTAATTACGTGGGAACTAGGACAGTCACAAACGCTGGCAGACAGAACAACAGCCGAGTGTGTCATGTTAGTCAGCTGTACGGGCTTAATAAGTGGCATAAGTGGTGGGTCAATGTTTGTGTAAACAGACAGAGAGAGGAATGGTTTAGAATACAAGTCAAGGTGTGACGTGGCTGCGATAAGAGCGACATGTGGTGCGCCAAGAGATAGTGACCGCGTGAGCGTTGAAGGTGGTGCGAGGCAATAGTCGAGAAATGCAACGTTCAGATCACTAATGGGTGGATTGTGGGATGGGAGACACCAACATGGGCTATCGCCTTGTTAAGAAGTAGTGTTCTCCAGCAACAACAAACCAATATTTCGATGGAGCAGCAAAATAGGCCTTTGAGTCTTTGTAACTTAGTGGATTTTTGTTTTGTTAGATTGGTAGTTGCCAGTCGCAATTTGAAAAAATAGTATAAGTTAGGCAGCAGTTTGGAGGATTTACCGTATAACACAAGTCGCAGCAATCCAGGCCTGTGTATCTCAAGCGCAGCAATTTGGGCCTGGGCATCTCTGAAATCCAGGCATTTTGCTGCTTCCAAATTGCTGCCTGAACGGCAGCAAAATAGGCCTGATCGTCCAATTTTTGGAGCAATTTGGCGTTATTAATATAGGTATATATATATATATATATATATATATATATATATATATATATATATAAGTTATCCCGTGTAAGTAATATATTGGCAAGACATTAAATGGTATCGAGATAATACATACCAGTTATCCCATGTCAATAATGTATTGGCAAGACAATAAATGGTATCTAGATAATATATACCAGTTATCCCATGTCACTAATATATTGGCAAGACAATAAATAGTATCGAGATAATATATACCAGTTATCCCATGTCACTAATATATTGGCAAGACAGTAAATGGTATCGAGATAATATATACCAGTTATACCATGTCACTAATATATTGCCAAGACAGTAAATGGTATCGAGATAATATATACCAGTTATCCCATGTCACTAATATACTATTGGCAAGACAATAAATGGTATAGAGATAATATATATCAGTTATCCCATGTTACTAATATATTGGCAAGACAGTAAATGGTATCGAGATAATATATACCAGTTATCCCATGTCACTAATATATTGGCAAGACAGTAAATGGTATCGAGATAATATATACCAGTTATGCCTTGTCACTAATATATTGGTAAGACAATAAATCGCATCGACATAATATATACCAGTTATCCCATGTCAATAATATATTGGCAAGACAATAAATGGTATCGAGATAATACATACCAGTTATCCTATGTGGTACTTTTTGAAAACTTACTATTCAAACCGTACAGCAAAAAAAAAAAAAAAAATAAAAATAATAATAATAATAATAACAATACTGGTGGCATGCGTATAGCGAGTACAAAAATTACCTCGGCCAGAACATTAATAATATTGGCAAGATGTTAATAATAATTAATAATCATTAATAATACGACATTGAGTTAATATATTCAAGTCATGCCATGTGACTAATATTTTGGGAAGCTGTTAATCGGTATTTAGTTAATATATAACAGTTATCCCATGTAGGCAATAGGCAAGAAACTAAATGGTATCGAGATAATATACAGGGTGCTGAAAAGTAACTTGCACCCCCTACTAACTTTTTTAATACTAAACATATTTTATTTCAGTTTATGGCAACCTTCTTAGGTATGAGGGGCTACATTAATGAAAGCATTTTAAAATATCCCCCCCCCCATGAAGGGGGGCTGGGTGTGGGGGCCTCTCAACGTTTTTAAATAGCATCCCCTATCGAGTGGCCCCTCTCTAAATACCATTAGAGGTGGCATTTTAAACATTTTTTGCATGTAAAATATAAGAAAGAAATTGCTTCAATAAATAGGTTTAGATGTGGCATTTATACACATCAATAATTAGATTTAACCAATCATTTAATAATTCTAATGTGGTTTACATTTTGTAAAGAGGAGAAATATAGTTACATATAACCGCACCGCATCGCCGTCGCCGTGCCGACGACTGAACTACGGCGTGTGCACTTCATGTTACGTGCTTTTACAAGTGTTCCCGTTGACATTGGTTTAGAATGAAATAAAAAAATAAACAAATAAAACAATAAAGCTTAAAAGTTATACTTTAACTTTTATTTTCGAATTGCTGAAGACAACGTTTGAATCTAATAAAATGTTTAAAAGCAAACTTAAAATTTCTTAAATTTTAATCCAAAAAATGTTAATATTAGCCAAAACTATTATATGACCTTATTTGTAGAATGTAATATGAGGAACAAAACGAAAAAAGGGTTGAACGAATACGACCTATAGTAACGGAGATATGAATGATATTTTAAACACTTGCAAGGGGGGCTTAAAGAGAAGCTAGTGAGATAAGCACCGGGGTAAATTTAGGGGACTTTTGCTAAATTGTACCACTAAATGGGTACTAACGACAGGGGGATATTTCAGCTTGTTACTAATTTCTTCCGAGATTGGTTTGTTTTCTTACCTTTTGTGACTAGGCTATAAATATATTAGTCACTTGGCATAATTGGTATACAGGGTTGCTGAAAAGTAACTTGCAACCCCCCTAACTTTGTTAATACTGAAAGTATTTTATTTTAGTTTGTTGCAGCCTTCTTGGGATATGAGAGGCTACATTGATGAAAGCATTTTAAAATGTCCTCCCCTGAAGGGGACTGAGGGGTAGGAGCAGCTCAAAATGTTTAAATAGTAACCCCTACCATGTGACCCCTCTAATAAAAGAGCTTGGTAAGACGTGAAAGTTAACATAAAGACAAGTGAAATTGGACCTCCCAAAACAAAATGGCGGCAATAAAGGGAAGTTGTTCAAAATTAACCCTTTGTGACGTTTTTCATGGAAAAATACTCAAAATATGTCTGAAGCAATGCTTGTAGATTTGTTGTGAACAAATTTAAGTGTGATGTTGGGGCAACTCATGCCTGCATTTTTATAAACATTATTATGCAATGCCTTATTTTGAAGGTCTAGGTTATACGATAAATAAAAAATCACTAAAATTGTTGGATGCCCTTAGACAGCTCGAAGAGTAAGTAAGTGGCTGAAATATTCTTTATTGAAGTAAAAATCGATTAAATACAGTAAATCAATATTAAAATGGCAATAAAAAAAAAAGGAATTTACAGGATTTAGAATTAAATTATATGTATTAATGAACGTTTTGGTAGACCAAATAAATCTGACATTGATTTTAAATAATAACTTCAATGAGTATATTAGTAGGGAAAAACTGGCAGTAGAGGCTCACTCTCGGGTATCTCCGCCTCTCGGATTCAAGATGGCGGCCACGTTCGGGCATCTTCGGGTCACTTGACTTAGTACTACCAACCTTGTGGGAATTTTCCCTCCAATAATTTCCTTCAAATTCCCAAATTTCCCTCAAATTCCCTTGTTATGCTATATAAATTGCTTTCGGGTACTTCCGGCTACAGTCAGCTACCGGTCTGGTGCGCATGCGTGGGGTCTTTACTATTGTGCTACATTAAACAGCTGTACTATGTGGTTTATTTCATATATACACTATAACAAATGCAATATTTTATATATACACTATAACAATTTAATACTCTATGTGCCAGAACACAACTGCACAGATCGGATGTTAGTGGTGCGACAGGCGCGCGACACTCAAGGTTGACTTGACGCACATCTGATTACAGTTAACGACAGCTCATAACTCTTGATTACAAGTCATAAACGACAGAGAAACTAATGAATGTTAAATGATCATTACAAATTGACAGGTGTTCGTATTATTTATCTGGCTAGCTGATTGCTTGAAAAGTTCATGATCTGTTTGGTACCATATTTCCAGATCCCTACGTACAGTTCATTCGCCATCATGAAAGCCTTCACTACTTTTGTTCTTTGGACATTCATTGTAAGTATTGTATATATCCTCCCTCACATAAGTTATGAATAATTTTGAAGTAAGACTATTTGTTTTATATTTCCATTCAGTATAAGGAGGTTGGCTTCATTTACAATAAAATATGGCTTTTGTAATATATGGGCAGAACCAAATGGTCTACTTTCGAAATATAAAATATCTTAGTTGAGGGGTGTCGGGAGCTGAATTATGGCAAAAAATGACTTTTTGTGTTTTTTATATCAAATTATTCGGCATTTAATTGCCGTTAATTAGAAACCAACTATATAAAAATCGGTTCATTGGTTGTTAAAAAAAATAAAAAGTTATACGTTAGTGTACGCTGATTTTTCTAGGATACTTCAGGATCAGCTGCAACATTTTGTGTATTACTCAATTTATTTTTCAAAAGAGAGGTGTTGTGATATTATATTTCCTACAGTTGGCACACCTGTTCTTTAGGTTCGTCACCTGTTGTTATTTCAGTCATATTTTTCTTGTTTACTAGTTAGTTGTTGTTGATGTTTGATGTTTATAACCTTCAACATTGTTTTCAAATGTGAATGATATTTAGTGTAGCATTTGACTGTAAAATATATTAGAATTAAATAGTAAAAATGCCTAGATTTTCAAATAAAGTGTTTGAAAGACGTAAGAATGTAGGGAAACCTAAAGTTGTGTGTGTGCAACTAAAGTTGCACTAAAGTAAGTTTTATTTTCATGGTTACTGCATGTTTCCATTAAAAAGGAGTTTTCCGAAAAACAGTGTTTTTTTTTCGAATGAGGTACATTTTTTCAAAAACTATGCGTGATAGCTCAATAATTTTTTTTTAATTGTAGATCCAATCAACCTCTACAAATTAACACAAGGTTTTAATAAAATGTTATTGATTTTTTTATTTATTGACACTTTTGTATAAAAATTTAGTAAAAGTTTTAGTATATTTTTAAAAAATTCTGAAAAATCACAAAAAAAAAATTAAACTAAAACCCTTGTGTTAAAATGTCCAAGAAAGTATGCACAATCAAATAAAAAAAAATCATTATGGTATCATGAATAGTTTTTTTTTTAATGTTCCCTGAATTTATAGAATTTAACATTGGTTTATATGGAGCTCCCGACTCCCCTTAATTAACAGTTATTTAACTGTTAAGAACTTTTTTACAAATTAATTTTAATGGCTTAACAATGCAAAGTTCAATTAATATACTTTAGTAAGAAATAATAATTACTAATTTTTACACATTTTTGTGATATCAAGACACTGAAAATAAATGTAAAGTAAAACTATGGCAAACTACAACGAAACTCCTAAAATAATTATAAAATATACAAAACCTGACTCTTTAAAAAAATCAGGAAATTATGTATCAATATTAGGGAATACATTTAAATGCTTGATCACTATAAGATAAAATTGTTTTAAATGTATTACTGATCTTTCATGAAATGTTTTAAGTATTGAGAACTATATGACATAATTTAAGCTGCAATCATTATCAGATTAGGGTGTTACAGAAATGTGCTATCAATGTGGATATGGAGATATTTACTACTTCCAGATTCTTCAGCCTGACTTCAGGTGAAGAAACGCAAATTTAAAACATAGCGATAAACAGACGTTCCGCCACATCACAGTTATCTTGTAAATATTGTAGATAGTACCTATGGTGGGCATGCGCGGTGACTTTACTATTGTGCTACATTAAACACCTGTACTCTGCATCTTGCTACCAGCACTCCTAGCAGCGAAACAAATATATATATATATATATATATATATATATATATATATATATATATATATATATATATATATATATATAACAAATTAGCTATCAACCCCTGGTGGTCCAGTGGTTAGCGTACCCGACTCCAAACCTAAGTACTCTGTGAATTTTCATAAGTACCAGTCCTAGTTGTAAGTAAAATTTAAGGTTTCTGTAATGTAACACGTACTTTGTGAGTCGGATGCGGAACCACTCGGACACAAAGTTGCTTTTTAACACATATCACTAACATGAAACTAATTGACCCATGTTTCCACACCACCTATGAGGTAGGGTCTTGGCACGCTTTTTATTATAGTGAGTTTCCCCAGTGTACACCTAGTCTCACTAGTCGCATTGTTTATTGTAACTTACCCTATCCATCGCAAGTTACGGTGGTAGCCATCCAACAAAATGCTACCTCCCAAAATTATTTAGTTTTTTAAATAAGTTTTTGGGTCCCTCTGTAAGTAAAGACATAACTTTACTTAGAGAAGCCTACCCGTACAGACTTACAAAGGGGTTTTATAGATACATTTTATTATTTTATTTATTTATTTATTTTTTTATCACTGACTCAGTTTCCACACCACCCAGGAGGTGAAGTTTCGGCGCCCTTTTTATTATAGTGAGTTACCCCAATGTAGGCCTAGTCTCACTAGCCGCATTGTTTATTGTAACTTGCCCCATCCATCGCAGGTTACGGTGGTAGCCACTCCATAACCAAATTGCTATCTCCCAGTATTATTTTTGTATTTATTTTTTATACTTTTTTTGGGTCCCACTGTAAGTCTAGTCGTCACTTTACTCAGTGAAGTTTTTTATTTCTTTAATTACCATGCTTATGTAATACGAACATCTCACACCCTGGTTTTACGGGTTTTAAGCCTACCATAGAGTGTACAATTCAACTAAACTGTACGAGGGCCCGAACTGCGACTCGAGGTCTTACGGGGTTTAGCCCAGCCCCCAGCTGCAGGACTATCTCAGGACTTACGCGTGTTACGGCTGCCTTGGAGAACAGTCGGACGATTTTTTTATTAAATTTGGGCCGTCCTCACCTCGACAGTTGTATGTCTTGGACTTACGGAGTTTAGGCCAGCCATAGAACACACATTCGCACAGAGTTTGAAATATCTCTTTCACAGACACGGTTATAATGTTTAATGAAAAACGCTCCACTTACGTTTTGATACTGTATAATATCATCCCAGACTACTTTGTCTGCAAAGTCATCAATAAATTGTTCTGACAAAGTCTGGTAATTACTTACTATTGACCAACAACCGATATTAAAGTTAGGGGCCATTTCCCTCGGGATATCTTCGGGAAACTTTGTGCTTTTTAAAATCAAACCCCAGTTTACCCGGTGATGGTAAATTCTCAACATATCTAGTGAAAAATCATATTTGGCTGACAGTAGGTCCCATTTAACGTATCTGTCAAATTTCATAATAAAACTGTCGGTCATAACACTGATTGGAGCCTTCGGCTCCTTTGAGAGCATAGTCCATGTGTCCTCCATGGCGGTTAGGGACACAATGTCCAAACTAAAGTTTGGATAGTCTTTTATACTCTTGCTGTGCAGCTGTAAAGGTGCACTTTAAGTTACAATTAGCGTGTATAGGTAATATAAAAGCGTTTGAACAAGTATTTGAACAATCTTTCGGTAGTTCAATCACGTTAGGATGAAATTCTTGTTAAAAATTGACTTTTTCCAACGCTTTACCATAAATTTTAGTAACAGATTTACATAGTGTGCGAATTGAATTGTCATCGTACTCTATACTGCCCTCTTTCCACTTTATTCCGTGCAAGTGTCGGATCACCCATCTAGCTGATCTTTGTTGTTTTTCATCAAGTGCACACTTGCAGTAAGGTGACTTGAAAACAATTTGTGTTTGAATATGTTCGCTTACTATTGCCAATTATTTAACTATAAAGCGGTTATTATTATCTGTGAAGGCTTGAAATTCAACTACCACAGCCATTGACTCTATTAATTTCACAAGTTAATCTGTTTAAAATGTGTGGAGATGGACTGTTGAATCCCCCACAGAGATAATGTTTTATAAGATCTTCCTCGTAAAACAACTCTCTCAACTCCAACTGTATTAGCGGTAAGTTGGATAGAAACTGCGCCCACTCACCCGATTTAAGTGACAAAGTGCTACCTGGGAGGTTGGGAGTAAAGTGAGCTTGCTCGCCTGATTTAAGCGTTAAAGTACTTCCCAGGAAAACATGTGGTGCCCCAAAGATGGATAAAACTGTAACAACTTCTTTTTCGTTAATTTCAAAATAAATTTTACTATCATATTTGCGGGCTTTGGAAATGTTATTAAAATTTACACAAAACTGATTAAATACATCAAATGACCAGTAAACGTAGTCGTGTATTCCCTTGAATATTACACCTAGACCGTAGTCTCGGTTTTTAAAAATCCCAACGGTAACTGATTTGGAAAAGTTTTCATTAAGAAAGAAAACCCGTTTTAGAAAAATACCATTCAACATATCGATGGGCTACAACAGTTTAGGCAGCGGGACGACCTTACCAGACGGCTCCATGATCTTGACTGAATTTGAAAATTCAAATTCTAACTGTTTCAACTGACTAATTACGTCATACTTTTTACTACGTTAGTCAGTAAAGGGTACATAAAGTGCGAATCGTGAATTATTAGACAGTAAGCTGAAGTCTTGTCCGGTACATTATTTTTGAATTCAAATTCGATGCGTACATCAATAGGACCAGACTTGAGTGAATTATTCTGCTTGGAGCAGTCGATTACAAATATTGGACATTTTGATTTGAAAGTTTCTAGATTCATAATAGGTAAATTGGAAACACCGTAGTAGGAAGACTGAAACCTTGAGTACATTTCATAGAATAAACTCCAATCACCTCGGATATTGTCGTAAGGATAGTACTGTGAGTTAAGGTATAACTTAATATCCATTAAATCACAATGATCAAAATCTGACATGTTCAATTTTATGTTGTTTTTCCTGTCAGTTTGAAACGCGAGTATCACATAGCGGGGGTTTTCTATCTGAGATGATGTTTTGACAGTCCAGTTGTGTCTCTTTGTTTGCGGGAGCGTGGGATACTCGTGACACTCACACGATCTAAAGGGGAGATGAATTGGTGTGTCTTTATTTACAAGTTTTAAAAGTTTTTCTTTATAACTATCGGAAACAGTCAAGTGAGGGACACGCCAGTATAAGTTGGTTATTTCCAGGCTGTGTGTTACCACATCCTCTGATATCAACACATCCGTGTCGTTTGGCTGACCGCAGCAGTAGCATTATTAACTCTTGTTTTACATTTACAATAATTTTTCTATAATCTTCACACAAATTGTTTTCAAGTCACCTTACTGCAAGTGTGCACTTAATGAAAATAACAAAGATCAGCCAGATGGCTGATCCGACACTTGCACGGAATAAAGTGGGAAGAGGGCAGTATATAATACGATGAGAATTCAATTCGCACACTTTGTAAACCTTTTACTAAAATTTATAGTAAAGGGTTGGAAAAAGTCAATTTAAAAAAAGAATTTCATCCTAACGTGATTGAACTAGATTTAGATTTGGATTTAGATTAAAAGGGGATATACAGTTGGTCCAGCCAACTCTTGCAACGAAGCCTAAGGCTTTTTGTGCCAATCCCGGTGCCTAATCGTCGTAAAGCTGGCAATCCTTGACCAGGTCAAGGAGCTTCTTTACTAGATTAGTAATTTCCAACTGTCCCAGAGGTGAGCCCTCAAAAAGTGCTCTTCTTCTGGCACCAAGGGCCTCACACTCCAGGACAGTGTGTTCTGATTGTGTGTGATTGAACTACCGAAAGATTGTTCAAATACTTGTTCAAACTTTAGTTTGGATATTATGTCTCTAACCGCCATGGAGGACATATGGACTATGCTCTCAAAGGAGCCGAAGGCTCCAGTCGGTGTTATGACCGACAGTTTTATTTTGAAATTTGACAGATACGTTAAATGGGACCTACTGACTGTACGTATTGGTGGGTGGGCACGAAATACCACTGTACGTGTATGGATGGGCGGGTGGGTCAATACCACTGTACAGTATGGGTGGGTGGGTGGGTATGCAATACCACTGTACGTTCTCCACCCTTCGAACTCTCAAAACATATTTCAAATCAAATCAAATCATATTTATTCCACATAACACAAAAATAATATAATATAACAAAATCATAAACAATGGAATTATTCCCCGCATAGACTACACGTCTGTGCGCGGGGAAGAGTTCTTATATTAACAAAATTTTGCATAAATCTAAATGAAACATAAAAAATGTAATATTCTTATATCTAATATATTATTACGTAATAACAAATTTAAAAACTTAAATTACTAACTCACAGGACTTAGATTATAAAATTACTTGTTTTTAACATAAAGATATTCAATGTATGATAATATGAAAAAATATCGAGATACAACTTAAACAATTACTAAATAATTACATTTAATTGCATTATAATAATAAAAACACATTAAGAAAGAAAAGTAATAAATATTGAGAAAAAAAGAAGAATGTCATCCATCAGAACATTCAAAGCCACAGGAACCAAAGACATCACCTTTGGAACGTATTAGGTGTACGGGTAATGAATCAGGGACTCTGAGGCTTCCCAGCCCATAGCATACAGCCACTATCCCACCTTCCTCTTGTATATGGCAACACTGTCACTCTCCGCCTCTGTTAATGTTACAGGATGATTTCTGTATAATATTTGTGCAATATAAAACACATTTATTGATTCAGAACTTCTGGTAAGCCTTGGTATTGTGTAACCGTAATTTGACCTATGTCTTGTTAAATAATTATGTTCAATTTTGTTAAATAGATGAGATTTATTGTTTTTTATGAATATTAACAAGTTTTTTATAAAAAGTTGCCTAATATTCAGCACAGGAAATTCGTTAAAAAGTATGTAAGTTGGATATCTTGATCGACCTCTGAGTGACCGCAAGCGGCTCCAACACAATGGCGGCTGCTCCACCCCACCCCAGTATATCGTACTGCAACACGGACTGCACGTAGGCGTAGTACACAGTCCTGCACTGATCCACACTCAACACTTCACTCAGCTGAGTGAATGCGTAAATAAGTTTTCTTAAGGACTTCTTAACATATTGAACGTGTGGCTCCCAACACAGTTTTTGATCTAATATTACACCTAAATATTTATATTGTTCCACACGTTCAACAATTCCACAGCCGCAGACACTCGAGTGCGGATCAGCGCAAGAGTGCATCCTCAGACACTCCAACCCTGGGCCTACTTGGTTCCGGCAAACTATTGGCAAGCATTTAGTTTTATCTACGTTCACAGTTAAAGAGTTATGATCGAACCAGTTTTTTATCTTTGCCAGATCAACTGAGGCCTCATTGAATGTATTCTCCCACGTACTGCCTGCAGAAACCAAGACAGTGTCATCCGCAAACAAGAAAAGTTTTCCATTTAAATTCAATTTAGATATATTATTTATACAAATCAAGAATAATAATGGACCCAGCGTGCTTCCTTGAACCACCCCGTAATCTACGTTTGTTATTTCGCTTGATTGTTTATTTATGGAAAAACCCTGAACTCTGTTCTCTAAATAGCTTTTAAACCAATCAAGAGCATTATTTTTCATTCCAACTGACT